>CAWVQM010000188.1:0-21895 GCA_963932345.1 Ophion ventricosus | reverse complement strand
CAATTATTGTGGCAATAAACGATGAACCGCAATGAAAAATTTCATATAAATTTTGAAGATTTAGACATTTTTACATGTTCTCTGAAAAGTTGTAAAAATTCTTCTGTTAGCCACATTTTTCTGAGTTTGATCATTAATATATTTCGAAAGTATAATATATTGAGAGTACTGGAAAATCGAAAAATCGAAATATGAAATATTTACGAAGTTATAGCACATAGTCAAGCGCGGGACTACATGCTTGTGAACTAGGGAAACTTTAAACGCGATTATCTCGAAACTTCATTTCCAAAAACTGCTCATGTTATAGCTGAAAAAGTTATTTATCGATCTGGCAGAAATTTTGGGAGGTTTCTCACAATAACATTATCGGAAGGATATACCTAAATTTTTAAGGTTGTCGCGTAAATCAATTACTTTATTGGGGTAAAAATTGTCCGAGAAAATTGTCAAAAATATGAAAATTTGATTATAAAAGCCTACTCAATTTTTAATTTTATACTTCTTCATATTTTTATAGGTATATCGTTACCCTACACATGTCAATAATCGAAAAATATTTTTTGATTACTGTTTCAGACCGATAGAAAAAATCAGTCAAATAGAGCACTTTTTGATACGCAAAAGACGCCTAAAGGAATACCTTATAGCACCGCCATTTTGTTTTGTTTAAGACAAAAAAAATTTTAACACTTGAAAGTTGTAATAAAATAATGTCATCATTTTGAAATGATGCGATTATTTTATCACCTTTAAAAAAATTCATGAAAATTGACTCATTTTCGGGCCTCCAAAGGGTTTTTCCCCCCTTAAACATTCGGTCACCCACTGTTTTTATTGTCATTACGGAATCTTCAGAATTTTTACATGCTTGGAGCAGTTTGTATGAGACATCCAGAGTTATTTAGTATATCAATTATCAGATAAAAATATGGTCAGAATGTCCATCTCCATAACGATCTTTAAAACTGCAATTTTTTATTAAAAATTCGGTAACTTGGCTTGAAATTCCATCAGTACACGGGAAGGATTTTTTACATAATTGTAAATGAAAATCGGTTAGTTTGTTAAATATTTGGATTAGTGAAAGGAATACCTTAAAAAAAAATTGCAAAGGCAGCTTGAGGCCTAAATGAAGTTTTCTAAAATAAATGTACTTTTATAATAACAATCAAGCTTGACGCGAAGTTATCTCGACCGTCCAGTTTGTACGTTAAATTAATCGATCCAATCTGATACCCATTACAATGAATTTACCTGCACTTGTCAAATGATCAATTCGAGCATCCTAGATCTCTCGTATCGATCTCAATACAAAGCAAACGCTTCGCAAAAGAACAAGGGTGGCGTACGCATGTGCAAGGATCCTAATTACATTACGAACGTTCCTCGGACCTCAAACGAGAGATCAACTCCGCGTTCTATTTTCCCCACTTAAGTCAGTAACTTGGCCAACGCACGCGGTTGGCCAAGAGCCACATCGATTCACCTTAGCAGCCTCTTCCTAACTCTCCGGACCTTGCTCCCATTTCTCTCCACCTCCTCCCCCTCCTCCTCTCACCCGCCCTCCCCGTCCCTCGCACTGCAACATTCAACGGAGAAAGAGAGTGTGAGTGAGCGAGAGAGAGAGAAAGAGAGAGAGAGAGAGAGAGAGAGAGAGAGAGAGAGAGAGAGGAAGAGGGAGAAAGAGAGAGAGAGAGAGAGAGAGAGAGAGAGAGAGAGAGAGAGAGAGAGAGAGAGAGAGAGAGAGAGATTTTACAAATAGAACGTGCTATACCCGTCAATCACGTCAACCGTGTTCTCTCCCCCTGTGTGAAAGGCCCTTGCGCTCGCGACCCCGCATCGCCGTTTGTCTCGGCCACTCTCGTTTCACTGGCAAACATCCTCGGGACCGGAATATTTTTACCCCTCATCGAGGAAGAAAACGATGAAGTAGAGGAAGAAGAGCGGAAGAGATTGAGGGGGAGACACGAACGGGAAAATTAATAATGAATGTTCAATCTTGTGAATGTACAAATACCGAACAATCTCTTGTGAAATAAAAAAAAAAAAACGGATTAATGTATTCTCAAAAGTAGAAGAAACTTGAATTTATATATATGTATACATATATATTTTTGTATATATGCGTGTGTATAGAAGTGTACACGCTTTGAGGATGCGAGAGAGAAAGTTTAACGATACACACCGGAAGTTCTCGTAACGTTATTCCGAAGTATATTAATATCGCCGTAATATTCTCGTCGCGTCCAAGGTTTGAGAGGTCAGTTTCCGCGGTTCGATATTCTTTTTTATAATACTCCTGGAAGTGGTCATCAATTTTAAAACTCTGGAGAAATATCGGTCTAAAGTATTCCTTTCGCGGAGAGTCGTATTTTGTGAGAGCATCAGGCAGGCCTTTTTGAATCATTGGTAGATTACAGTGGCGCTTGATCAAAATAAATTTCCATCAATCAATCATTATACCCATCGATGAATTGAAATGAAAAATTTAGCATAAACTTTGTAGATTTAGACATTTTTACATCCCGATTAGAAATAAAGAAGATGTCGGATTTGGGTTTTACTAGGCGTACAACGCTTTTTGGCATCCGGCCTTGAAGCGGATGCCGGTTACGGACCTGATCAGTACACTCTTTCAGGCTCTGATCCGGATGCCGTATCTATGCCTGAAATAAAAAATTAGATCATCAATAAATTGTGAATGAAAAAATTATAATAGTATTTTTTATTTCCGTATGCTTTATTTGTGTTCCTGATTTATATGAGAATTGGATTAAACCGTGTTCTGCCTCATTGAAATTTTTGTCTAGCCGCAGGATTTGAACCTATAGCTTGTAATTCTAAAGCTGAGCGCGCCATCCTAACACTTGTATAACCCTGCTTTTTTCATTGCATATTTTTTATCATTCTAAAGAATGTCATTAATTTTATTCTTTTTTTATATAATCTTTTTCCTTGAAACTTAAAAAAAAAAATCTTGAAATAAAGTTAAAAACGGGGACCCTAAACTTGTAATAATCCACGATAATAAATTCACTTGTAATGTATTTTTATATTATTTCCATATTACAGTCATAACATATTTGGTTGAACTTTGGGTCTTGGATAATTGTATAATTTGGATAATTTAAATTATTCGACAAAAAAAAAGTTAAAAATTAAGGTATTACTGAATGGATATTAAAAAATTGCCAAAATTCTTAAAAATTTAAGGAATAATAGTTCTTGATAGAATGATTGATTTGATTGATTGATTGATTAATACATGAATGATTTTAGAATTTTTCACTGAATAATTTAGTAGGCCATAAACATGTGAATTTAAGACGGTCGCTTATGGGAAAACAGCTTCTGCAGACGTTAATAGTTGCAAAACGAATGGAACTAAATCCCCGTAAATTCTGAAAGTATTATATCATCAAGATTTGGGATCAAGCGATTGATTGTGCTAAGTTTCAAATAAATCGGCTGAGTAATGGTCGAACAATTAATTAAAGTAATGAGGAGTACCGCCTTTTTTAACGATCATTGGAAAACTCAATATATATATTGAGTTTTTGGGTAATTATTGATAATAATAAGATTTTCTGAACGTATTAATTAAATTTAAATATTGAGACATTTTTTGGTTGGACCGTTGAAACAAATATACAGTCACTGATGAAACCTCAGTCAAGCACACGCCAATATCGTCGAATTTTACTTCAATTATTATTAAAAGTTGAAAATTAACATTTCTAAGCGTTAATTCATTATTAAATTAACTATTTGTAAGGATAAACACGTAAGACATGATCAAGACTTTTAAATCCACGATTCGCCCCTTTTGGACAAATTTTTTGCCCGACGGTGCATCCAGTAATACCTTAATACAACGATTCAAGATAACCAATTTCTCACATGTAATCGCAATCAAAATGATTTCAAACATGTCTGAATATGCTATTTTCGGCAAAGGGGCTCCATTGTTATTATTATTTGCAGTGCTGCCACATTAACTCGATAATTTCTCGAGATTTTCATTCCGTTAAGTTTTCGGTCTAAAATCAGCTCACGCTGACAAAGTTCGGCATGGTGGATCCAGAGTATCACCCCGGTGGGCTAAATTGCTGGGAAATCGTGTTTCCGTATGCAATCGTAAAAGCTTCACGTGTAACGCGAGTACTTCCATATGTCGGACACACGCAGTGATCAGGATGGAAAACCCTTGAGAAATCTTTTCCGCGGCAAGAGGGCAAACATCCTTCGACATTTTATCGTAGCTATGGTCAAACTCTTGTTCGCGAACGAGAGAAGCTTGCGCAATCTAACTCTTGCTGTTCGTGTTCTCGAAGAGCTAGATTTTTACGACGCTTTATTGTCTCCGTCAGCCGACGGACGACGATGGTGCTCGTCACAGACCGCCCTGACTAAGATGAGAAAAAAAAAAAAAAAAAAACCGAAGAAATCCGGAGAGGACGAAAAATACTGCACGAATATATTGCGCTATAAAGGAGAGAAGTTCGTAGGTATTTGTTGAAGAAAAAAAAAGGCCAACTATTCCGAGGTCCACGTCCACTGCGACCCAGTTTCTTTCTTCCTCAAAACTCTTCATTGGATGTTCAACGTCGTAGGGCTTAGAAAAGTTTTTTTTTTTAACATCAAATAACATAGAAAGAAAAACCACATGTAGGCACATAATTTACGGCGGAATTTAAGTTACGTTTTCGTATTACACCTAGCGGACCGATAGGCGCGGATATTTTAGGCTCATTTATTTCTTGTATAATTATACGCGTATCTAATGCCAAGAGAACAACACGTCAATCTCTCTATGGTGGGCTACGTAACCTTCGTCATACGCGGTGCCGAGAGATAGAGAGAGAGATTGGTGTATCCATAACTTTTTTCTTCTTTCGTCTTCCACCACGTCATTGGCTGTCATTCGTTACAAAAAAAGAAATGAAGAAAATAATTAATCGGTG
This sequence comes from Ophion ventricosus, assembly GCA_963932345.1. Taxonomy (NCBI): domain Eukaryota; kingdom Metazoa; phylum Arthropoda; class Insecta; order Hymenoptera; family Ichneumonidae; genus Ophion; species Ophion ventricosus. The sequence continues at coordinate 16,928 of CAWVQM010000188.1, read as the reverse complement.
CGGTAATCGCCACGTGTCTTCAGTTTTTTTCCCTCAATCCCCCCCCCCCCCCCTCCTCCCCCTCCCTCCTCGTAATCCACGAGTACGATCAAATGTTTAGCAATAATACTACTGGATTATTTTAATGGTCGTTGAAATGCCAAATGCTCGTCACATGTTTAAAAATATATTTTTCAATACAATCAACCTCGTAAGTCTGATACCATGCAAAAGTTGCACGCTCCATAAACATTCGCGTGAATTTATTTTCGAATAGATTCGCTTGGTTTATTAGTCGTGATGAATTAATTGTGGACGATTCAGGTAATTTCCGGCGTTATTTTTTATATAGATATAATAAATAATTTTTTTTATGTAATTTTATATAATTTCAATAAATTGATAGGAACTATTCGATAAGTTTTTTTTACTGAAATAGGGTTTGCAGTGTGCCCACGACAAAAAATAATATATCGCTATACCAAACGTGTTAATATACATACATATATATATATATACAAATATTCTTGATTGTTGAGCAACGCGACAGCTAGAACGATAGAGAGAGAGAGGGAGAAAGAGAGAAAGAGAGAGCAAAACAGCCATGAGCGTTATAAAAGCGCGCGTTCGAAGGCCAATTTCTAATCCCCTCTCGGGCTCACACTCGGCTCAAGGATAAGAGAAACGGGCGCGGTCCTTGCCATGCTCTATAGCTGGTAAATGACGACAAAAAATTGCTAGAAAAAAAGATGTAGTATTATAGTTGTATGATGTATACTGTCGAGAGAAAGAGAGTGAGGGAGACAGGGCCAGCGTAAGGGAAAGAGTCTCGTTGAACTGCGGCTTTTGCTTTGTTGAATGCCAGCACTCTCTTGGCAACGAGAAAAGAGCAATAGCGAGAGAGAAAGAGAGAGAGAGAGAGAGAGAGAGAGAGCAAAAAATCTAGCGAGCCATTTCCTTTTCCGCCCTTCATCGCTTGAACCCTTTGCGAAGACCATTTTGCGTTTCTCGAGGTCCACAGACTGATAGAGGGAGACAGAAAGAGAGAGAAAGAGAGAGAGAGAGAGAGAGAGAGAGAGGGAGAGAGAGACAGAGGGAGAGAACTGGGTTCTGTGGAAACCAGAGAACAAAATGAAAAAAAGAAAAAAATGGCCGACTCCCACGTCTGACCCTTGACAACCCTCCTCTCTCCCTGTCGCCCTCCCCCTCTTTCTCCTCTCAACGGTGATGAGGAGATGCAATTCCTCTGCGGAGTGAAAAGGGAAACGTAAAGAAAAGGGGAAAAAAAACCTCCGAAGAAAAGATTCGTGAAAGAAAGGATTGAGCGTAAAAACTCATAATCTCCTGTCATTGTAGCGAGAGAACGGCTGACCGAGAAAAGGGGGAAAGAGAATGCGTAGGAAAGAGTAAAGCACACCCCTTCCGGAATAATATTCAACAAACGCTCGTAACCGCTTGTAAAGTCATCATGTCGGTACTTTGACTGGTTTCGAATGTGTGTGAACACACACACACACACACACACACACATACATATATATGTATTGCGTACCATATTCATAAAAGCGAGACTTCCCGTGACCTCGGTTTTCAACGTTTCAAAAACGTTGCGGAGGATGCAGAAAAAAAAGGTCCCGAAGGCCATTCGCTTTCCGGTTTTCACCAAAACTTTCGTTCGGCTCTATTTTTTTTTTGTGGCTCGCAATGACAGAACCTCTGTGTCCCTCGCCAGTGGTAAAGCGATTATAAGAGACCCGCCAAATTTTCGGAATTTTATGACACCCCCTCCCAATAAAAAGGCTTAGGGAACTCGCAACTTTGCTACTCGCTTCAATAACCTTTGACATCACAATTGCGTCGTTCGAAGAATTTGGAAAATATTTCGTGGCTGAGAAAAGTGCGCAAAACTATATTGTGGGGATTAACGAAAGTGTTTCGTGGATATAGGTAATTGACGAGGCAAATTTGTTTCGTGACGAAATATACTTTGAAGAGCATACAAATATTTGTTCAAGCTTCGGGATAATGAGATTTTTATCATTCTTGTCGAGTTCTTGATTCAAAAAGCAGAATTACAATAACTTTTGGATTTGGGTTTGTTTTTTATTATATAAATGCGTCTTTGGAAAATAATTAGAAAATAAATCATTTGAGAAATTTCAATACTATGTTGATTCGAAAATTCAATGTGCAGAATGCAATGGGATCTATCAAAAATCGTATCGGGTTCTCCTCGATAATGTGGAAATCCTTCAGAATCCAAATTGAATTCGTACATTGGATTCCAACGGTGAATCCCGATGAAAATCCAATGTACGAGCGTGACGCTTTAGCATAGGGATCCAATGCGATGACCCATTGGATCCTTATCAGAAAATAGGGAGAAGTTCGGGAATGCATGGGAAGGCTCTATCGTTTGACCGTCAACATTGTTGCTAACAATTCAGTTCTCGAAAAAGGAAACGGCGAATCGGGGCCTGGGCTAAGAACTGTTACACATCGAACCTGATCCACGCTAGAAGGCCTGACCATGGCCTGATATTAAAGGGTGTCTCAAAATGACCTGACATGTTAATTTATTAATAAAACGTATTATTTATTTGATAAGTACGAATATTTTTATTTTAATATAAGGTACAAACATGGAGGTCATGTGTGGAACACAATATCCAATAAATGGCTGCCTCGTCCCTGTTTGCAAACGTTCACTCTTTTGACGAAATTTTCAATAACATTTTCGCATAATTGCGGACTAATTTCATTAATGGTATGTCCAATTGCGTCCTCAAGTTCCGGAATGGTTTGTGGATCATTGGCATACATTTTTCCGGGGCCGGGTTGAAATTCCGAACTTAGACTGCTCCGACGGTTTAAAATTCCTAATTTGAATATTCCAAAACTATAAGTTTCGTAAATATCATGCCAACGAAAGTCTACACAGTTGACTGTAAATGATGTTGAAGGGTACGAGTAGCGATAGAAAAAGGACAAATATGATTTATTATACGAGATAAAGTTCAGAAACAATACGAAGAAGATCGACGCTTTATTTGAACGACCAGTAATACGACATACAAAACTCCGAATATGTAATATTAAGCATGCCATAAAATTCCGAAATTTGTTTATAATAGAAAACGAGCTATATCAGAAAGTTTAAATATATAATAAAAGCTAATAAGAGATTCGTCAGGTTCACGAAAGTTTTGGACTCCGGAAATCATAGCTTCGATCATCCAGTTTGCGAAAACTGAAGTTTAGATAATGTAAGATTCCGATAAAGAACGTTCAGAACATTCATAATTCCGAAAACTCACACATAAAGCAGATAGCAAGTTAGCCTAATGCGTTTAGATGGCTGCACCACTTGTTTCGACGGTGTTCAGATTTTCGGAGTTTTGGTTTTTCGGGTAAAATTCTTTCGGAATTTTGATCTTTCGGGGTAGTATTCTTTCGAGGTTTTGATCTTTCGAGGTTTTGATCTTTCGTGGTAGATTTTTTTCAGACTTCTGACAATCCTTCACGTTTTATTGTAAACAGATAATGTAAGGATGTTCAGCTATCGATGATTGTTATCGATATTGTTATTTTCGGAACTTTTCCCTGTACAAACCTTCGCCATTCAGGAACTCGAATTTCTAACACTACAATTTTTCGGAACTGTGGACTCTCTAATTATGGGAAGTTGATACTCGTTTTATGTGCTGTGTTTTCATGTCGATGCTTTATCAGTCGGTCCCATGATTATTGTCATTCAATTTCTTAGAGTACTATTATTTTCGGTTATATGATAATTCTGTTTACAAAATTCTGGAATTATAAATTTCCAGAAGTATTGAGTACAAGCTAATCAATTCGGAATTTTGAGCGTTCTGATCATTCAAAGTTCGGAATTTCAACCCGGCCCCACTTTTCCTTTCAGAAAACCCCAAAGAAGGAAGTCCAATGGCGTCAAATCGCACGATCTTGGTGGCTCATTCAAATCGCTGCGGCGCGAGATAACACGACAATGAAACTTCGTCTCCAATAACTGCATTGTTTCGCAGTGAATTTTAACAATTTCGATGCGTTGCTCGATCGTTTAATTCTCCATGACTAAACCTCAATACTTCCCGATGCCAGTTATCAAAGATCACGCAATTAAAATATCAGACCATTTTGAGATACCCTTTATAGGAGGAAGGTAGGAAGGGGGTAGTACTTATTCCCAATTGAGATTTCTTCACGGGTTAGCTCGAAGAAAAATAATTTTCAATCCTTTTTCTTTTCGTTCCCGAGGTACTTCGTACGGGCTGTACATTTGAGAAATGAAGTTACCATTCGCGACTGCCACGAATGACGCGTCTTTTACGGCCAAGTCGTTGAGATGTTCTGTGTAGCGAGCGCGAGGTAACTCTCTAAGTTGACCGAGGCTATACCACGTTTTACAGCTTACTCTTTTTCTGTCACCCACGAATGGACGTTTTCCACCTATCTTTTGCTTCTACACGCCGCATATTGCCTCCTCTCTTGCCAGCTCGTGCACGCTCTTATTGCTCGTCCCAAAGTCCGTAAAATTATACGATTTCGGAGGAGGGCCCATCGCTATTACGACGCGTTCGATTTGGCTTTAAATCTGATTCGTAGATACAGCGGTGCCCTTTCACATCCACCTGGAAATCACGTTATCGCAACACGTTTCAGGAATTAATCATCTCCGGAGTTGCGCATCATTCTCGTTTCTATGATAATTAACACCTTCCGGGTGTACCATTATGGTCTTTGGTGAATTTCTCATCGAGCACCAATGGAAAATGTACTCCTCTCGAAATGGAAACGGAGAAGCGAAGGTGCAAAAGGTTTTATAATTTCTCAGGCTGTTATTTAGTTTTTTTTTTTGCAGGGATAAATGGTGTCTTTCGTAAATCAAGGCTCATTAGGGCCATCCGAAAATTTCGACGGAGCAATGAAGTTCTTTTGAACTGTAAATTAAAAAGTGGTATCAATTAAATTTTGTCGGTAGCGTCTGCCCTTCAACGAGACTCTTTCGACATAAAAATATCGCCTCAACACAACGGAGCTTTTTTTACCTGAAAATAATAATACTTACAGAAAGATGAATCATAAAAATAATCGTGTACAATCCTTACATAATTTCTCGACGTCACTTGCGTTCGGATATTAAGGCATTAGGACGATCTAGGATTTTCCAAAAATCGATTTTTTTTTGTTGAAAATGTACCTTAGTACCTATAAAATTATATTCCATAAGATTATGGGTGTAAAAAATCTCTAAGTACTCGATTTTCGAATTATAGCGCAACCCCTCTTGATTCATGTCGTGACTTTCTACTAACTTTAAACCCGTTTATCTCAAAACTACATTTGTCAAGTCGGCCGGACTCATAATTCAAACAAATTTCAACTGATTCACTTGAAATTTTAACTGTATATTTAGCATTACATTTTCTGAGGCACGACGTAGGATTTTTTAAAATTATATTGCATCGTTTCTTTTTTATAAATAATTTTCTGACGATTTTCTCATGGCATTTAATACTTTTTGTTTTAGAAATGCGCCATTTTAACAAAAAACAATATATCAAAAAAATCCTAGCTAAAATCCTATAGCTATTCTTATATATAATGGAAGAAACTTTAGTGTCTCATCATAACTCAAAAATTATAGAAGCTGTTGGTCCGACCGTTGACCTTCCAAAAATAAAGGCGCCATCGGTAAAATGCTGCATAGTCGCTATTTTGACATGTATCGCTGTGAAAAAATAATTTTGTATAATCAATGACGTGTATAATAAAACTCCTATTTTGTAATACCGATTTATTTTATGGTTTCGCTGAAAAAAAAAATCACAAAATATGCCCCTTTTTTGGCCTCTATAGTGGCCTAAGGCCTTAATTGAAGTGTTAACTGATGATCGTGGTTGGTGTTCGCTAATATTTGGATAGGTGACCGCTTAGCTTCGCACCGGCTTGCGCACCGACTATAAAGCTGACGACAATTTCACCGATTTTCCAATGATGACTGAATTGCAGTAAAATATAGCCGTCTGTACGATTTTTTGAACAGTTTCCCTGTGCCCTCTTAAAAGTGCGACTCTTAAAAGTGCGACACGGGGCATAGGAAAGAATATTAAAAAATAAAAAAAATTAACGTGTTTAAAAACATTATATGAAAAATATTTCGTCGCGATAAACAAACATTATTTTACGAAAAAAACGGTATTTTTTGTCTCGAAAAAAGGTCTGCGTGAAGGCGATCCTCAAGAAGATTATATTGAAAACTTAAAGATTTTATTCTTGTTTCGTCAATTACGAATACATCAGGGAAAAATATTATCCGCCGTTATTCGACAATTCATCACGTGAAAAAAAAGTTTGCATCCAATGAATATTAAATTATGGGCTTGCGTTCTTAAGTTATCTCCTCCGATGCATCCTCACGGACTATAATATCTTCTCTCATCCATCTCATTTTACTTTCGGCCCTCGATTATTATTCGTTACGAGAGTGCAATTACATGCATTAAAGATCATTTTGCTGCGCAGTTGCTGGCGATGCTTGTGCCCACGACCGAATGGTTCTGGCCTGCATGTGCGATAATGATGCCCCAATCGCGACAACAAAAACTCCTCCAGGATTTTCTTCGTCTCTCCCTTGCCCATCTACCGCTCTCTCTCTTTCTATCTCTCTCTCTCTCCCTCCCTCTCTCTCTCTCTCTCTCTCTCTCTCTCTCTCTCTCTCTCTTCCTTCTCCCTTCTCCCTATCCACGTATTGGGCGATCGGAGGATTATCACAGCGGTCTTTTACTACATCCTATTGCTGTGTGTTACCGTCCATTTATGACGTAACACGAAATTAAAATTCTCCTCGGTCAGACTGGAGCCTGACTCAATCTTGAAAGTGTTATGCCGGAGAATGGCCCACGAGTTGATTCGTTTGCGCGTACCATTTTTTTTTCGTCATTTGTCAGATTAGACTCCGAATTCCTGCGGACACGACGAGAATCCATTATTTTTCTATTCTACACCAATAATGCGATCCAGAATCATTGAATGTCAAGATTGGCCGAGAAAGCGAACGCGCCGTCATGGTGTAACTTCGGTGATCACGTGTGTTGAGCTGCCTTGGCCTGGGTCACCACTTGGAAGGGTGACCGCTAAAGCACGAGATTGCGCGCCGTTTACCGAGCGGGCGACAGTATGATTCCGATGCCAACACAATTAATATAAACTACAATATCGCCGTGTTGACACAGGTTTTTCGCAGTTTCCCTGTGCCCTCGTGACACCTCGACTCAGCAATGCGTTAGGATTAAGTGACTGTAGCCGGTACTCTGAGTCTCGGAGGAGCTGGAACCAGTGCAGTGACAAGTCTATGGTAAAAGTGAAAGGGATGGGATCATAAATTCCCGCAAGGGCACACGTAGACAAATTGGAAATAAACATTTGTCTCGATGATGATTGTCGAACAATGAATCGAAACTGATCTAATTACGATTGAAAAAAATTATACCACGTGATTCACGATAACAATTGTAAATATGTAACAATTTATTATCGTTAATTAAGTAAATAACAATTTATCGAGTGAGTCAGCGCTTCGGAAATATCATTTTCGCTCATTGTCGTCACCCGCTTTTTAATCAAGGGTGGATAAATATATATACGGGATGACGTACGTCTTGATGGAAAACAATGTTTATAGGACTCGCATTTGCTGACGTTAAGGGGGCACATCCGAGTAGACAGCGGAAAAAATTAGTGACTTTTGGGAATTATTAACTCAAAAACTATTAGTCCGATTTCATTCGAGTTTATTTTATTCAAAAGTGTAAATATTGAGATATATTGCCAATTTTTTAAAATAAATATTTGTTGACTGAGGGCGCTATTATAGTTTGCTGTTATAGATTGCATGCAATAGCTTCATCTGAAACAACAATTTCGCAAAAATTCTTAAAATATAACGTATAAAGTTCTTCACATCGTAGGATTAAAATAAAAAATGTCACCAAATGGCACCTCATTGAAAATTTACATTTATTTTTCAAGCTGAATTTCCGACTTTTCTGGCTTATTAAAACAAAAAATCGAGTAAAAAAAAATCCGAACGACGCGAAGGGCTTTAAACGTTACATTTTAAGGATGTTTTCGAGATTTTTGTTTCAGATCATACGACTACATACAAGAATGGGGAACGCCAGCGAGGGATATGTTTTACGCCTGCCACAATAACAGGGCTCCCAGTCAATATATATTTATACTTTTTTTTTGTCAATATACCTCAATATATATACTTTCGAATAAAACAAACTTGGTTGAAATTGGAAAAATAGTTTTTGACATAACAATTATCAAAATTCATTAATTTTTTTTCGCCGTCTACTCGGCTGTGCCCCCTTAAAAGGCAAACGCGTGGCTCCGCAACACCGTATAAGAGCGAGATATTGCACTCCGGCGCAAGCAAACGTGCGGCTTTTTCTCGTCGCGGTTCCTATACGTGTGCGTGCGTTTATCAACTCGCGGTGCGTTGAATTTCTGTCGACCTAATTTCGTAATGCGTGCGTCGAGAACTCACGCGCGCGCGCACGCACACGCACACACACACACACACACACACACACGCGTGTATAGCCGCGGAAACTGTCGCCGCTCTGTGCCTCGCGGTTCGTGGTCGCGTCGACTTCTACAGGTACACGGACGAATTTTCGTGATGTAATGTTGCGGTGTACGTTTGGCCATTCGATAGAACAACGGCGCGATCATGCGGAATGAAATTCGGACTTTGTTGTAATTCGGTCCACAGATACGGGAATTTAGCGACCAAAAATTTTACCGGATACTCGAGGCTTCCTCTTCCTCCTGCGCTCTTTTTACAAGCTTTTATTTAACTTCACTTGTTGTGAGACGTAAAATGGAAAATTGATATTTCACCCATTTCCCAACTAGTTAGAGCGCTGAAATTTTGCAACCATGCATCTAAGAAGTGACAATGCATGATTCAAGTTAAAAAAATAAATAAATAACAATAACGACTTCCTGTGGGATGCAGAACTGAAAATCAACATTTCACCTTCTTCACGACTACTTAGAGCGCTGAAATTTTGCAAACATGCATCTAAGAAGTGACAATGCATGATTCAACTTAAAAAAATAAATAAATAAATAACAATAACAACTTCTTGTGGGATGGAAAACTGAAAATCAATATTTCACCCACTTCACGACTACTTGGAGCGCTGAAATATTGCAAACATGCATCTAAGAAGTGACAATGCATGATTCAACTTAAAAAAATTAATAAATAAATAACAATAACGACTTTCTGTGGGATGCAAAACTGAAAATCAATATTTCACCCACTTCACGACTACTTGGAGCGCTGAAATATTGCAAACATGCATCTAAGAAATGACAATGCATGATTCAAGTTAAAAAAATAAATAAATAAGAATAACGACTTCCTGTGGGATGCAGAACTGAAAATCAACATTTCACCCACTTCCTGACTACTTTACGCCCTGAAACTTTGCAAACATGCATCTAAGAGATGACAATGCATGATTTAACTTAAAAAAATAAATCAACGAATAACAACAACGGCTTTCTGTGAGGTGCAAAATCGAAAATCGATATTTCACCCATTTCACAACTACTTAGAGCTCTGAAATTTTGCAAACATGCATCTAAAAGGTGACAATGCATGATTCAACTATAATAAATAAAAAATAACGATTTGTTGTGAGAGGCAAAATGAAAAATCGATATTTCACAAATTTCCCGACTACTTAGAGCCCAGAAATTTTGCATACATGCATCTAAGAGGTGCATGCAAAAAAGGGTTCAATAGATAAAATAGGTTAAAAGGTAAGGTAGAATAGGTGGTGGGCCAATATCGATGATAGATGCCACCTATCACAGTTCTTCAGGATTTCTCCTGACAATCAACCAATGATAACATCGGTTCGTTTGGAAGAATTAATGCCTCTTTGCAAAAATTTCAGAGCTCTAGTAAAATCAATTAAAGACTAAAAAACGAGACAATAATTCACATCTAAAAAAAATTTCTCAACATGCTTTTATTGAATGTACTAAAAAGTAGAAAAAAAATTGTTTAACAAGTCACCTATATTTGACTATAAATAAAAACTTAGGGTGATCCAAATTTAGACATATAATCTTTAATTTACATGAATCGGTTAACATATCAACTGTATTTAATTTACTGTAAAATAACCTTAGATTTCTCAAATAAAAATCGGGAAACTGAGTATAAACGTGTAATAATAATTTCTCTAATTACTATTGTGCCAAATTCAATTCCAAATTTCAAATCAAATTTATTAAACATTTAAGAACTTGAGCGCCCCAAGCTTTTATTTATAGTCACATATAGGTGACTTGTTAAAAAAAAATGATTTTCTACTTTTTAGTACATTAAAGAAAAGCTTGTTTAAAAAAAAAATTTTAATATAAATTTCTCTTACTCTTTCTGATGTCTGCAAAAGGTATAATTAAATTATCAAATCCGTTTCGATTCGAAGATCCGTAGAAATTTTCAGGAGGATCGATAAAAATTGTTAAAAAGTTAGCAACTTGCACACTTGTAGACGCCGAAAAAAGTGCGGATTTTTATCTTTTTTTTTTTTTTGTATAGAAGCAAGACGTGTTACATCTATAAAACTTTAGGTACAGTTTATTAAATAATTAAACTGTTTAAATTAAATTCTCCATTAAAACATATAGCAAAATGGCGACGTTATGGCGTGATCTTCCAGGAAGGTTTTGGCGGCAATCGTCCGTTTGTGGGAAATCCAACGACTTGAATATTGATCTGAAAAATATGAGCCAAGAAATTAAGTATTTCAAAATCCAAATACTGAACTTGTACCTAAGAAACATTCAAAAAGTATGTTTTTGCAATAAAAGGTACTTTTTAAGAGTACTTTTCGCAATGAAAAAGTACTTTTTAAAAGTGATTTTCATAAATAAGTAGATATAAGTTCAAGATAACATTATTATTTAGTTGTGTTTATAATTTTAGCACGATTGGTCAATTCGTTTGAAAGTTATATTTGCCACAAACTTTTCAAAAGAAAAACATGTTTAAAATTTCGAACTACAAAAACTCAATGATTTCAGTGCCTCACCGGCTAATTACTTACTCTACCACAGTATTCTTGAGATATTTGAATAACATTTTATTTAAAAAAAAATCGATTTTTTTATGCCGCTACATATATTTCGCCCCTTACTTTATTCCACTCCCGGAGCACGTGAGCAAGTTTGTTTTGCACAAAACTCCTCGCTACCCCATTCAGCGGGTCCGAATTGTAGTCGTCGGTATGTTAGTCTCATGAGTACGACTGTCATTCAATGTTGGTTTCCTCGAGAAGGAAGCTTTTATGTAAAACAAGAAACGAACTTGCTCATAACCGAAACTCATCGAAGGGCGGTCCGGGGTTTGGCTCCGGCAGTACTTCGAGTTAGGCAGCATTGTGCATGGCCGTACTCAGAGCGGTGACCGCTTAGCTGTGTCCCGGCTACCGTATCATACAGTGAGCGGAAGATCTGGCACCTTGGTGTAGATACTTGAGTTAAACGTCTGGGCACCAGAGAATCAGAAGACTATGGGCCCGTCTATACCAGCGCGGATTTTCCACAGCTTCCCCGTACCCTTGGCAACTGCGCTATACTGTAGATTAAGACGGCTATGGACGCAACGGAAGTTAGGTTAGATTAGTGAACTGTGAGCAGTAAGTGATAGGAAAGGCTTTAATTGGGAAGGGCAACAGTAGAAATTTGCAACAGTATACGTTGGAACTCAGGAAAAATTTTAACGGATAACAATGTACAAGCTTCTCACTTCTGCAATTTTATTTTATATATTAGGGATTAAAAATATTTCTTGAATGTAAAATTGCACCATTATGGCTCCTTTTTATTTCAAAATATTGTAAAAAAGATTTTTAAACATAAATAATCCGAACATCTGGCCGCATATGTGCAGTCATTTTTTCTAAACGTCATTTTTCGTTGGAGCATTCTGAATTGCCATTGAAATTGCGAAAGAAAGATTCCACAAAAACAAAGCTCCCATTGTGAGGAAAATGGCTAAGATATCGCGGGATGTGCTATCAAGAACTAAGAGGGAAAAATCCAACACTTATACACCTGTTGAACGTTTCTATGGGACAGATTATAGTTGAAATGATAGGCCGACAAATGGAATGCATGGAATATCTGGTTAATAGCAATATCCTATTATGCACGTTTTAAATTAATATTCGTACTGCGGAATAAACTAAATTGCAACATCGCGTCACCCTCTCTCTCTCTCTCTCTCTCTCTCTCTCTCTCTACAACACTTCTCTCCGTCTTGTGTCTAATACACCTTAACGCCCTCGTTACAGTTTCACGTTTCGAGCAAGCGCCCACGCGGTTTCTCGCTTTCGAGAACCTCCAGAAAACATGAAACTGCACCTCGAGAATGGCCCCACTTGGAAAGCAAAAAAGTTCATCAAGGTTCATTGATTTCGTTTTATCGGAATAAAAAAAAAAGGAAAAAAAAAAACACTTCGTCGTTTCCTCAGCTTTTTGCTCGATCGTGACAATGCGAGCTGCTTATCTACAAATCTATAACAAGTGGTCTATAACGGTCTATTATCGATCACTTGCTTCAATGTACAATGCGATAAAAACGAACCAAAAAAGAATTTGCAAAACCAAATAAAACATGTGATCATTTTTTCCAAGTTATTGTATTTATGGTTACACGTCGTATTGGGGCAATGACCACATTATGTATCGGAAGATTATATTTTGAACCCGCTACATCCATGCAATGTTGGCTATCGGCACATCTGATTTTATTAAGAAGAGCCCTCTATTTTTTGAAACATATCTTTTCTTATCTAAACGTTCCTTGAAATGATCTCCATATTAATCCGCTTACACTAATCTAAAGGTGAGTACAGGGACAATAGCCCATTATGAAGACAGTCCTCTTAGTCGGATATCTTGAAAATCACCTTTTCCGGAATATATACATATACATTTCATTCAACACTTCGAATTCTAACGGCCCAAAAATCTCTTCAATCCTCAATTAATGATTGCGACATCAATCTTGGTCATATCGTTGACGCTCAATGCCGAAAAATAATCAGAAAGTTGGCCTGATATTTTCTCAACCTTGTGCTCTATACGATAACTGCTAAACTAATCATTTTTTTTTCTTTCGTGCGACAGATCAGAACGATATGGCGACACTGTTTCGAGGAAATTTCAAAGGAATATCGAAAGTGTTTTAGGATAGTTCGATTACGAGCTGGTTGCGCGTTTCTCGAATCAAGTATAGATATCAATCGAGCGTAGGTATAGATATAATCACGTATAATATAGAATATCAAAAACAGACCACAAATTTGTTGAACGCACGAGCGAAACTATGATACGAGAAGGTGATTCTCATTTTCAATGTAGCGTTTTATTAACGTTGAGTAGCTTCTTTTCACGTTTTTTTAATAAAAAAATGATCCCTTTTACAATAAAATGCCGTTTACTGTTAAAAGTTTCAGTATTTAACTTTTAAGAATAATTTAAAAGGTATGACTTCAATGAAATGGGGTGATATTACATGCTTGTTAAAATTGTAAAAATTGCGCCCTTTTGTCTGTCGAGCAAAGAGGGTCGAAAAGTTTTTCTAGCACCTCGAACTGTCTCGGACGCAGTCAAACGGTTGAAGGTAACCGGAGTCAGTGGTAGAGGGGAGGTCGTGTAAAAAGTCAAGGCTCGCGTTGCGAGTTACTCAACACGAAAGAAGTGCAGGAAAAATGCAGCAGCAGCAAGAGGAGAAGGCCCCTTCTGGAATTGTCATTGCTCCCACGTAATTCTTTTCGTTAAATTGACCGCGAGTCTCGGGGCCACGTAATATTCCCGAGACTAGTTCTCTCTCTCTCTCTCTCTCTCTCTCTCTCTCTCTCTCTCTCTCTCTCTCTCTCTCTCTCTCTCTCTCTCTCTCTCTCTCTCTCTCTCTCTCTCTCTCTCTCTCTCTCTCTCTCTCTCTCTCTCTCTCTCCTCTCTCTCTCTCTCTCTCTCTCTCTCTCTCTCTCTCTCTCTCTCTCTCTCTCTCTCTCTCGCTCTCTCTCTCTCCCCCCCCCCTCTTTCTGCTTCGCTCTCCATGCCCACATCCTTCTCCAGTCAATTTGATTTGATTTCACTCAATTATGATAAAACTAGGCATTTTAGAAAAACTCAAATGAATTGCGTTGTTGTGTCCTTCCGAAACCAAAGTAGAAAATACCTGGTAAGTAAAAGAAATACAAGATAAAAAGTATAAGCATTTCAATTGCTCCAAATCCTTACTCTCCTTCATCATTCAATGTGAAATTTTCTAGTAAAGCCAAGCGAAGTCTTTCAATTGGCAGCTACCTACCATTTAGCCCGTCATTTGACACTTGAGTTTACTCGAGCCCGATGGTAACGAAAAGTTTAATTTCTTACTCTAGGTAAGAGTAGGTACTAGGTAAGAGTAGGTACTAGGTAAACTTAATTCTACACAAAGGGATAACATTTATAAAGTCCTGCGACTGCATCCTTTGGCTGCATTCCTAGATTGATCGTCATTTGTGGAAATATAAAAGCGTTGTTTCACTCTAGCTTGGAAGCGATTTCTCATGTTGATCAATGTGGAGTTGCGCGATATTGACGCATAGAATAATCCAGCATCCTCGAAAAAAAATCGTGTCCGTTAGGGAGCCACGTGAAATAATTATACCGGAGTGGTACTCCTGGCGGCGAATTACGCATACGAAGTGGTAAAGCCTACGTCATCGCGCGAGAGTGTCAATCCCTCGCGCCCAACAAATGTGGGGCATCGCCCCGTGAAACACGATTTTCTTATCTCGAGAGCAATAGCAAAAGAACTTGGAAGAAAATCGGGGCATGAAAAATATACCACGTGTACCAAACGTACCAGTGACTTTGGTTTTGATGTTGCCCGCCAAGGCTTTTTTTACCATTTATAATTACTCCATTCCTCATAATAATATCATTAGTAATTCATTCCACCGCAATTATGTAGTCGATTGTGAAACTTTTCGAAAAGTTTATTTGACACATAAATTACGAAAACGAAAAATCTATAAAATTCTGTACAACGTTTTCATCTTGTCTTTCCTTGTCAGATCAGAGACTGAAGAACACAAGAACCCATGCGAAAACACTGCAAACTAAAATAATTATAATTCATCGACGGGCTAGCGGATCGATCTGAAAGTTTGCCTACAGGCTTAGATAAAAAGACACAATAATGCATCT
The DNA here is from genome assembly GCA_963932345.1 of Ophion ventricosus. Lineage (NCBI taxonomy): Eukaryota > Metazoa > Arthropoda > Insecta > Hymenoptera > Ichneumonidae > Ophion > Ophion ventricosus. Next base: position 1,628 of record CAWVQM010000188.1, on the reverse strand, counting down.
AATTTTTAGCGCCATACTAACATTTCCTCAAGACTTCCCATAGTCAAAAGTTGATCGATGTTATAACAGGCACATACTGCAAATCCAAGTGCTGTTGTGTTAATGCAGCTACATGTGTCAGCCGTGATCACTTTTTGCACATTTCCAAGGGTGTAATTTTGGCATTCGCTTCATGAGTTTTGAATTACCCACTTAAGTGTATTATTCCTATGGTTATTTGGTATTCTATTTGATTATTTTAATACACTACATGCATGTTGGTTCAAGGCAATACAGCCCGTCTACTAAATGCATAAAATATTTCTTAAATCCAAACTAAAATGAAATACTCAATTCAGAGTTCTACATCAATGATTTTTTATTATAATTCGTCATTCCCAAAAGTCCTGAATTTGTTTTCTTTTTCGAAGAAAATATATTTTTTTAAATTTTAGATATTTGAAAAATATTACCTACATTAAATCGAGATATTTTTTTTTGATTGATTAAATATTATTTAAGGAAATATTTTTATTTTTAAATATTAAAATATTTTTTCGAAAAATATATTTTGCCTACACATGGAATCGAGCCTACAAACTATCTTCTGCTTATACTACCCACGCTGCCTCTACGCTATCAAATGCTTGTGGCATAACAGACAAAAGTAATTCCTATAATCATTTGATTTATCATATAAACTATATCAATTAGTTAATGTCATTGTCATAATTCGAGGGTTTTGTCAAACATCATGCTAGAGATTTTTTCAAACATAAGCTATATATATATTATTCCTCTTTCTCTCTCTCTCTCTCTATAAATATATATATATATATATTAGGGTGGTCCACTTTTAACTTGTTTTTCATTCCCTTGCGGGCCACTTGATCAAATTGTGACAAATGAAGAAAAAAAAAATCGCAAAGGCTCCCTGTAATCGGAAAATGTTTAGAAATCGCTACCGAGCATTATAACATTTTTACTCTATATTTTTTTTCCACCATGGAGCCTTAACTCATGTCGAGTATGTCATAGTCTCTATCGGATTATGTTTGAGATAGTAGTCTCTCCACAGTCACGTTGAAAACTTTATTCTCCGCTCAATCGACGAAAGCTTCGAAATATTGCGAAATATCCTTATAATATACGTTATACATCTTATCGGGATTTAAAAACGTATAAAGTAATGATAAAAACGCCTAATATAATGTTTACCTAACCCTCACTTTTGTATCAGACTATCCATTCCGGCTAGTAGTACGTAGATACTCTGCGTATACGAATATGCACCCACTACTGTAACCTAGTTCTAGTCTACTCCAGTCGCTCCGTGGCACTAGCGTCTCTAGAAATTGCTTAATTTAAATCGCTATATCTCTGAAACTGGATGATCAAAATTCATGATTTTTTTATCCACTTCGCCATATGTTCTTCTGCAATTGAAAAATTTGAAAAAAATCTGTAGAACAGTTTCGAAGTTATTGCGTGAAATATGAAATTTTCCACTGCTCTCTATAAGAACACGCGTAAAACCATGAGATCTTTGATTGCCAATATCTCGAAAACGGAACGATGAATCCTTTTGCAATTTTGGAGGTCAGTTGAATAGTGTCCAGAATGAGACCTTAAAATAAAATAAAACATCT
>CAWVQM010000187.1:0-18477 GCA_963932345.1 Ophion ventricosus | reverse complement strand
CGAATCGGCAATTCTCGGTTATCTTCGGCCTCTCTTCGCACTATCACGAATATCGGTACAAATGTATACAGTAGAAACCGCTTATAACGACATTGCTTACAACGACGAATCGGTTATACGGACGGTACTGCATGGTCCCTTCAATGTCGTTATAACCGGTTTTGACAGTATGGTTATTCTTATATCGTGTGTGGGTGCAGATGTAAAGAGTGTCTCAAAATGACCTGACATTTTAATTTATTAATAAAATCTATTATTTATTTGCAAAGTATGATTATTTTACTTTATTTTTAGGTACAAACAAAAAATTTAAGGTTCATTCGTTTGACGAAATTTTCAATAACATTTTGGCATAATTGCGGAATAATTTCATTAAGGCCTTAGGCCACTCTAGAATTTTCCAAAAATCGATTTTTTTGTTGCTTAAAATGTACCTTAGTACCTATAAAATTATATTCCAAAAGATTATGGGTGTGAAAAATCTCTAAGTACTCGATTTTCGAATTCTAGCGCAACCCCTCTTTATTCATGTCGTGACTTTCTACTAACTTTAAACGCGTTTATCTCAAAACTACATTTTTCAAGTCAGCCGGACTCCGAACTCTCACAAATTTCAACCGATTCAGTTTAAATTTTAAGTGTATATTTAGAATTACATTTTCTGAGACACTACGGAAGATTTTTTTATTATATTGCACAGTTCCTTTTTTATAAACAATTTTCTGACGATTTTCTCATGGCATTTTATACTTTTTGTTTTATAAATGCGCCATTTTTACAAAAAACAATATATGAAAAAAATCTTACGTACTTCTATAGCTATTCTTATATATAATCGAAAAAACTTTAGTGTCTCATCATAACGCAATAATTATAGGAGCTGTTGGTCCGGCCGTTCACCTTCCAGAAATAAAGGCGTCATCGGAAACATGCTGCACAGTCGCCATTTTGACATGCATCGCTGTGAAAAAGTAATTTTATATAGTCAATTACGTGTATAATAAAATCCCTATTTTGTAATTCCGATTTATTTTATGGTTTCGCTGAAAAAAATCACAAAATATGCCCTTTTTTTGGCCTCTAGAGTTACCTAAGGCCTTAATGGTGCCTCCAATTGCTTCCTTGAGCTCCGGAATGGTTCGTGGATCCTTGGCAATACACTTTTCCTTTTAGGAAACCCTCTTTCTTCGGGGTTTCATAAAAGAAAAAGTGTATGACAAAGTGTATGCCTAAAAGGAAAAGTGTCGTAGCATTCCAACGATTTAAGCTTCAACATCGTCCTTATAGAAGCTGCCGTCTCCATTCAGATAAATATTTAAATATCGTTACCCACGTATATAAAGCCGGTTTCAAGAACCGTCCTCAAAACAGCCGGGTATTTTCTTAGCTAACATTTTATTCATATATAACGGGTCCAAAGTATTTTTTCTTCACATATATCACCAGACGATTACGTAGTTACAACCAGTGTGGCTTAGTTGTACATCGATGTTTCGTCCTTGAGACCTGGTCAAGAGTTCCGTGATTGTTTGTGAATTCATTAACGTTGGATTCCCCGCACATTGCATGTTATCCTGGTGTAATTAAAAAATCCCGAACTACCAATTTCCAACGCATTGTTTTTCGTCTAGTATTTTGGACCCGCTTTTTCGAATTTCAAGAATAATCATTTTTATTCTATCAAGCCCGAACACTCCAGTCATCGATATTAATAGATCTTAATGCCTTTTGTTTTGCTAGAGCCCCGTGATTTTTTAAATTTCTTCTCGACAAATCCCTCGAGAAAGAAATCGCATCTTCACGTCACTGAACAATTCGAAAAAAAAATAGTTTTTTTTTCGTAGCAAAACTCGTTTTCGGATATGCCATGTTTCCATGATGATGCAAAGTATTGAAGCTCCAAAAAAGTACGCGAAAGGGTTAAAGGTCTCGGAGAGAAAAGAATGGATACCGCATGCACGAAAGTGTGTCGATCGCCGCGTGACGATCTCAGCTGTGGTGATTTCATCGCCGGAGACGTCGATGCCCGCACAGAACAGAGTCTACCTGTTCATTATTTTTACCGAAAAAAAAAAAACAATTGAAGAAAATAAAATTCACTCGTCCGAACGTGGGTTTGAACCTGCGCTCGATCCGGCTCGCACGTTCCGCGTATGAGCAAATTGTGCCATTGTTTACCACTTGGACTTTGAACGCGAATATCTCGGTCAATTTTTGTCGCACGACATTTTGAAAAAAAAAAGAGTTTTACTCGCAACGACATACTCTGTATGCTCGCAATGGGAAGCCTGATAGTTGTGAATCAGCCTGTAAATATACACTAATGGAATTCATACAGGGAGAGAATTAAATGTTAAAAATTACCGTGCAGTAACGGTAACTAGGTGACAACCCTAAAACTTCGCTTATTATTACTGAGTAAAACACAGATTTTCACGAAAATAAAATAAAATTTCTTCTTCAGATCGAAAATTTTACCAGATTTTCTAGTAAATTTTGATGTGTAACAAAATACGCAAAACTTAAATTTAAAAAATATATAATATCAGCAAAATTTTACTGTGCATTTTATTATTTTATGCCTTTCAAAAATGTCTATAAAAAAGTATCGTCTTTATAACAGTTATTTTAATATTTATTATAAAATTTAATGAGTGTTAAAGGAAAATGTATTGTGCTCTCGGTAAAAATTACCGTGCGCGCTACCTTTCTTGTATAGTAAAATTTTAGCTATGTATTTGAAATTTTCTGTAACGTGGGTTAAAAAAAAACTTGTCGCATACGAATTATTATGCTTTTCTCACTCGTCACCACATTGAAATATATCACGGTAATTTTTACCGTGAAATTCACGACAAAAATTATTTTTTAATTCTCTCTGTGTACTGGTGACATTTAAAATTTTTGAAATTCCATACTTTTTAAATTATACTTTGTAATTTTATATAAAAAAAATTAGAACATTTACAAAACTAATAATGTGCAAATATTAAGTACAAACATTATACATTGGAATAAAAACATTATTATAGTACCATTTCACCGCAGCGGAATATTGGAGAGAGTGGGGCACAATGTGTCACGGGGCACAGTGAGCCACATTCGGTTTCTCGGAGGTTTGTAGCTCGTAAATTCTGAAATTTTATGTGTTGGACCGCGATTTATATTAGGTTTCGTCAAGCCTAAAAGAAAGTCGATAGCAGCTTGGAAAAGGTTATTGAAAATTAAAAATTTCTTTGAGGCTTGGAAAAAAAATATTTCGCTCGCCGAGAAAACGTAAAATATAACGACACTTTCTGTAGCGGCTCCGGTTTTCGGTCCTAATCGATAGTTTTATTATTTACGATGCACTAAGTGACTTGTGTTTTTCCATTGGTAGTTTAGTTAATAGTTATTTTCATCAGTAATCAAATATTTGACTAGTGGGGTACAACGTGTCACCGAGTGGTGGGGCAGAATGAGTCGACTTCCAATGAGGAAACAATGAAGTGACGACGCTCCGGAGAAGTGCAATGTGTCACAGGAACTGTCAACCACATTTCCACTGTTAACCACGATTTCTCGGAGTTATGTAGCTTGTAAAATCCGACATTTTTTGTATTGGTCCGTGATTTATATTAAATTTCTGCCGGCCTAAAAGAAAGCCAATAGCAGCTCACGAAGAATTATTAAAAGTACAAAATTAATTTGAACCTCGAAAAAAAAAATGTCGCTTGCCAGGAATACGTCAAATATTGTGGGACAATTGTGTGGAGCACAATGTGTCATTGAGTTGTTGAAGTTTGTTCGTCACTTCAAACCGAGCGGTTTGGAAGTGACTGTGGCGAGACTGCTACCTCAATTACCAACCCTTAGCTCAGTCAGTCAGTCTACCATCGTGCCTGAGAAATATAACACTCTACCTTCTTTCTTTTCTTCTCTTTTTGTTTATCTCATCTCTGGATCACATCCTAAAGTCCACGCGGACAAAGTCGCGGGCAAAAGCTATATATATATATATATATATATATATACGTATGATATTCTATCCGAATAGTATTCCGTTAGCATTTATCGGGTCTGCTGCACTTCGAGGCGTTCAACCCGGCTGCAACACCGCGAAGTTTTCGTCTCTCCTTTGCAAAACTTCAACGCGTGTAAGTACGATCTGTGCGCCTCTTCCTTGGCCAGCTCGCGATCCCTTTTCCCTCTTTGTGCCGGTTGCGTTATCCCCGAGACGATCGCCGCGTCGCCGAAGCCCGGTAGGAATAAAAGTCGAGCGCTTATACGTGCTTACAGGGTGGTTGCGTTGCTGTACATTCTTCCACACCGTACAAATAATGCACGAGTATCGCCGAGCACAAACGTTCTTACTTCGTTCGGCTGAGCATGAAAAAAAAGCCTCTAAGAATACGTGCGGACGGACGATAAAAAGAATAGAGCGAAAGACCGCAGCGATGGAAACATTGAACTTTATTTTCCAGTTTTACGGTAGCGGATACGCTTCAAGGCGTTCGCGATGACTATTTCCATGTTATTGTTCGCGCAGGCACTTTTTTTCTTCTGATTCTCATTATGGGTAGGTTGAAAAAAAAAAAAAACAATTGAGGGATGAACCACCACTTTATTTTTATTTATGTCACTCCACGTGAATCATACGGGCAATATTTTGAAGGAGGGGGGGAGATAAAATTGGAGTTTATGTATTTTTGCATTTTTTGCGTATAGCTTAAGGGGTTAAAGCACTCGTTGCCGATTCAGAATATTTCTACAAATTCCATTTTAATGTTTGGAGTATGTGAAAATTCACGAAAATCGTTGGTCCAACTTTGAAATTCTGAAAAAAATCGACAAATCATCGGGACTTCGTAATTCGAACGGCACTTTTTAGAGAAAACGATTGCGAAAAGAATGCGCGCGGAGCGGAGTTTCTAATTGAAACCAAAAAAAAGTGAATGGCGATTGAGTGAAGAATTTTTTTTCGGCCGAGGTAGGAATAAAATAAGAATTAAATTTTTTTTTATAAGTCCCTATCGATTTATTTTCTTCTCCTGAATGTGGATTTACCATTCACCCCCCCCCCCTCCTCGCCCAAACCCTTAATTTTGATTTAGAAGTGTCAAAAGTATGCGAAAATACTTTTTTTTGCGTTTGGCTGGCTTAATTTCGAGCTTTTGATGAAACCTCGGCAATATTCATAATCGGCGGATACCTTCTCATTAAACAGAAATTTGCAATGGTTTAAAAGTCGAAAAATGCATTTTCGACCCTTTTGGGGCCGCTTTTACGGAATCGCCGAAATTTCGAACAGCCGTAGCGTCGGTTCTATTTAAGTGAGGCAAGCTTAATCGAGGGGGGGGGGGGGGGGGGGGGTGGTTGAAAGGACTTTTGATAGACTCAGAAAATGCCGCTTGATTCGTCTCGATATCTTTATTAGTGTTCCCGAAAAGGGATTTCGAAAAATGGGCGAAAAAGAGATGTGGGTAGGTAAAAAAAAATACAATAATTGAGGGAGGAACCACCACTTTATTGTTCTTTCTGTTACTTTACCTTAATTACTCGGGTAACACATCGAAGAGAGGATAAAATTAGGATTTATGCATTTTTACATTTTTCCCGGATAGCCTTTTCTCTGCCAGGCATCGTCTGAAATTTTTTTTTTTTACGTTCTTGTATAGAAAAGTAATAGCTATAGTGTAGCTCAGGGAAAATAATGTTGAACATTTTTTGTACAAATGTCAGCTGCTTGAAAAAAAAACTTTGATTATTACCAACATTTCGAGCTTCAAAAATTAATAAAAAATGAACGCGGCATTGAATCAAAATAATCCTATGCTGCGTTCCAGATAATATTATAAGGAATATGTGGTATAACTTTCAACAATATCGTATGACCGAAGCTCGAGATATTTTGTCCACCAGTTTAAAAAGAGGATCCGACTAGACGACTTATATCTCCGCCAATAAAAAAAAATTGGGTTTTTTTTAAATTTGTTCATAAAGCTATAGTGTATTTGTGAAAAATAAAAATTATTTCATAGATTTAAAAGTTACGTCAAAACGAGGTCGAAAAAATCGGTTTTTTGAATGTGTTTTTTTTTCATCAATTCATATAGATATGTTTTTACCATTCATTCATATAATATGAATTTACCATTTATTCTACCCAAAACCGTCGATTTGACCCACCTTTGGAAATTCTGCGACTTTATTCAAGCTTCAAGTTCCGCAGGCAGATCCGACGAGGTTCGAGTTGATCTCGGATATATGGGACATAGCCATCAATGAATTTCCATATCCAGCGGTTCAATGTGTATCGACCGCACACGCTGTTCAACTGTACGTAAAATTGGGTCCGGAATTTTACCTCAACTAGGTATATTATTCATCATGACCGTGAACTTCCGTTACGGTTTTGAGACAAGGAATGCTCGGAGTTAACGAGCATTGAAACTCGAGCTCTTCTCGTAGGCGTTTCACCGGAGGACGATGACGCGCGATTGGCATTGTAAAGTTATTTGTTCCATCGCGAGAGAAGAACCGATGTAACTGTTGTCCAGGAATAATAAGTCGAAATTGAGCTCGTAGAATTCACTCAAGTCTCTATGAAAAATAATTGCAAACATATATTATTATTGAAATTATAATTCTACGCGAACGTTCTAAATATACTTGCTATCGTGCAATTTTTAATTCAAACATATGTTCATTTACGTAACATATTCATTAATAAAGAATATATATACCTATATTTATTTATCATCTGGAAAAAGTGTTACGATATTCATGAAGCTGCAAAGTTCAGATATTTAAGGAAATAATTTTTTTTCATCTCAATCGTTATATCAAAGCGGTTGGCACAAACGAAATAAAATAATCGATAGTTCGAGTAATCTACCCAGGATTTCGATTTACGGAAAAAAGCCTCAAACTGAACGAGTTGTATTTTCTTCTTCATGAAGATGTAGTTTGGTGTTTAGGCCCGTTTCGGAAGCTTATTTCAGATTTTTTTTTTCTAACAAAATAAAATACAATCATTTTAATTTTTTTACCTGTTTTTATTGACATCGTAAACTATTTTAAAAAATATTTTTTACTTAATTTTACACAATTTTATAATTGTTTTTTTAAGTTCAAGTAGACACCTTCAAATGGAGGTAGGTGGGTGGCGCGGATGATTACGGCAGTTAGATTCATCTGAAACAAAAAAATTAAATTGATTATTGTTCTGTATGCTTGTGGCTCCACCCCGTGCTTGATATACACATTTTTATTAATAAATAACAAAATGGCGGACTTGTAAAAAAAAATTTTATCGTGATATTTTTCCTTGAAGATCGCTGAAAAAAAAAATTATTATTATTATTATGTAATTGTAGTATCCAACGGAGCCATTGTTGTGTAGAATAACATGTGCAAAAATTAAAACAATCGGTTGGATAGAATTTTTTTAATCACCCACGCCGCTTACAAAAATGTCGTTTGGAGAAAAACACGTTTAAATTTCTGATTCCAGATTTCTTTTAAAAAATTTATACTTGCAGCTATGTCTGGTGCATAGAGTAAACCTTCCGTTTCATCAAAGGCACAGTTTTCAGTTAATTTTTCTGCTCTGTGAGATGAACACCAGGCATGAAGACATCACCTTGGCGCTCGGAAAAATAGGTATCAAAATAATTTAAAAATTTGCCACGACTATTAAATATATAAAATAATTTTTATTTTTCACAAATACATAATAGTTTTATGAAAAAATAAAAAAAAAACGAATAAAAAACTAAAAAATATTAGACACATAATGGACATACAAGGACCATCTTTAGAAAATCCTTGCCGATGGTGGAATTTTTTTCTCTGTCAGGCATCGTCAGAAAATTTTTAAAAAAATTCTTGTACAGAAAAGTAATAGTTAAAGTGTAGCGCAGGGAAAAAAATGTTGAACATTTTTTGTGAAAATGACAGCTACTTGAAAAAAAAACTCTGATTTTTACCAACATTTTGAGTTTTAAAAATTAATAAAAAACGAACGCAGCATGGAATCAAAAAAATCCTATGCTACAGCCTAGATAATATTATAAGGAATATGTGCTAGAAATTTCATAAAAACCGGATGACCGAAGCTCGAGATATTTTGTCCACCAGTTTGAAAAGAGGATCCTACTAGACGACTTAAGTCTCCGCCAATAAAAAAAAATATTAGTTTTTTTATTTGTTCATAAAACTATAGTGTATGTAAAAAATAACGATTATTTTATACATTTAATAGTTGCGTCAAAATGTTTATCTATTATTATACCTATTTTTTCGAGCGCCACGGTGAGCAAACCTTTAAGTACTGAAATCCATATTTAAAAAATTAAAGTGCTCTTCAATACGATTGAACTTATAGAAAATACTTCAAATACCCTTGGAAGAATTGCCAAATATCCTGTAACCCAATGAAATTCGATGATCTCTCAAATTGACAATGAAAGACGTCCGAAAAATTAAATATCATAGTTTCATCCACGTAATGTCCAGCATACGACCATTAGTATTCCATAGGACGAGTGGAGAATCAGTTTTGGTTTTTCAATTAGCCTCGTCGAGAATTAGGCACGTTTAACAGGGCGTCGACCCGACGAGAACGATAAACCGTTCGGTCTCTTCCAACGAAGAAACTTCCGCTTTTACTCCCCGCGCGCGCGCACAGGTGGCTACGAGACATGTGGGAATACTTGTACATAAGTATGTAAATAGGGCATTCCTTGTTGAGCGAACCTTGCTCTACGGCTTTGATCCGGCTCTCCGAACTCCAACCGTTCTTAATTTTTGTCACCGCTTATTTTTCGTGTGGTCCGGTACGGAGAATACTTTGCAACAACTCTCATATTTGTTATTGAAAAAATGTAAAAATCTTCACGGTCCTGTCAAAATATTTAATCCTTAAGGCGTTACACCACCCTGTCACTCGGAAATATACATCTAAAGATATATAAAAATTTTGACGCGACTATTGAATATATAACATGATTTTTATTTTTAACTAATACATTATAGTTTTATGTACAAATAAAAAAAAACGAATAGAAAACATTAAAAAATGGCAGAGATATAAGTCGTCTAGTAGGAATCTCTTTTGAAAATGCTTAACGACGGTGGAATTTTTTTCTCTGTAAGGCATCGTCTAAAAAATAAAATAAAAAGTTTTCTAGTAAAAAAAATTTAAGAAATGACAGCTGTTCGAAAAAACTGATTTTGGCAAAAATGTTGAATTTTGAAAATTAATAAAAAAATTAAGGCGAGATCCAGTAAAAAAAAATTAAATCCTACATCCTAGATAATATTATAAAGAATATGGGGTATAAATTTGATCAAAATCGGCTGAGTAGATTTCGAGATATTTTATCCACCAGTTTGAAAAGACGGTCCTACTAGACGATTCATATCTCCGCTATTCTTTAATTATTTTTATTCGATTTTTAGAAAAAAAAATCATAAAACTATAATGTACTTGTGACAAAAAGAAATGATTTCATATATTTAATCGTCGTGTCAAAATATTTATTTATTTTTAGACTTATTTTTCCGAGCACCAAGGTAATGTAACCCCTTAATAAAGTTCACGTTCTGGTGAAATGGTGTCATGACATTTACAGGAGGATTGGCTACATTCGACTATCAAGCGTTTTTACCAATGTGTCAAAATTCAGATATGACGAACTTTAAGTGTTATTTGAATTAATTAAATTGTATATTTCTATTAATTTTATTATTGCGAATCATTCGTTTTTATGGTATATCATAATAAATTCTTTTTAATATCTAAAAATTGATGTGCTCTGTTTTTCGTACTGTTCCGTAACGTGCTCAGAAGAAAATTGAAGTTAAGGTGGGACGAGTTGAGACGATTTGATGTGGAACACCCTATATGTAACCCTACACATGTACCTCCCGTGTTTATTCGAGAATAGTGTACGAGCAACAGGTAGACTCTAGGATACACTCATTTCCTCGTTTACCTTGGGCCAGGTGCCCTACAAAACTTGGCACGAATCTCACAAGTCAATACACCTATATATATATATAATACACAGCGATACACGTAATGCTTACCTACTTTTTGATTTTTCCTACGTACACGTCAATTATATTCAATACTTGTTGATAATTTTTTCGAAGGACACCCACTTACCGTTCTGCTGTGAGTCATAAATCCATCGCGATTTTCAGTAATCTCTATAAAAAAAACTATATATATATGTTGCAATTTGTTGACCTGACGTCAACGATAAAAAGGCCGCCTTTAAACATGGATAGTCCTAGTCCATTAATTATAGCAAAGTTGCCGAAACGATTTGAAAAATGCTATCCATTCAACTAACAATAAGTCGCATGCCTAAGGGTGTGTACTCGCCCAAAGCTGCAGAAAATTTAATTAATACCGATAAAAGTCAAGAACCGTCGATGCAATTTGATGTAATACAAGATTATTGAATATCGCAATGGAATTCTTTAAAAAATAAGCTGGCAATGGATTAAGGGGGTAGGCGACGAAAAAATAGCTAATTTTGATTTTTTTTTAAAGGATCAAGACGTTTTACATTTATGAAACTTTATGTAGAATTTATTACATAAACTATTTTTTAAAAATGTTATTAAAATAATATTACAAATTGGCAACGTTATGGCGTGGCTTCCAGGAAGGTTTTGGCGGCGTTTGTGGGCAAATCCATGGACTTCTATATTGATCTGAAAAATATGGGCTAAGAATTTTTAGTATTTTACCATGCAAATGCTGAACTAATCTAAGAAACAGTTAAAAAGTTGAAAATTAAATAAATGAGGCACTTCAGAAAATAAAATTGAAATTTTACACAACCTTTTCGTTCTTTTTTGCAATAAAAAAGTACTTGTTAAAAGTAATTTTCATAAAGAAGTAGGTATAAGTTCGAGATAATATTGTTATTGATTTGTGTGTCGAATTTTATCACGATCGGTCAACTTATTTTGAAGTTAGGTTTCCAACAAACTTGAAAAATGTAGTTTTGAGAAAAACATGTTCAAAGTTTCGAACTACGAGAACTCTTTGATTTCAGTTACTTACCGGCTAATCAGCGATTCCAGAGCTGATTCTTGAGATGTTTTGCTAACACTCTACGTAAAAAAAAATCGATTTTTTTATGCCGCTACATGTTTTTCCGCCCTTAAAATAATTGTGAATTGATCAGGTTGTGCGTTATCACACAATGAGAGGACATTTGTGGCGTTTCTATTTATAATTCCTATTCGTCATTCAATAGGCATGACTGAATTGATCGTCATCACCATCATCACCATTGTCATTCGCTTTGACGCGCACATTGGCGCATGTGCGATCTTCGACTTGCATAAATGGGAAGACTTGTGTCGTTAATTCGATCGGCATGTGTTTCGTTTTCCGTTGGTATGATGATGATGATGATGATGATGATGGCGATGATAGTGGCGCCGTGAACGATGAAAGAGCGAGCGAGAGAGAAAGAGAGCTCGCTGTATTGGAATTCCTTTCGTCGGGTGGACACGGAATAAAGTACGGACGAGTTCGGTCGAACGGTTGTCTTGACGTTGGTGGATTGCGCGTTAGTGGTATTGGTTGGATCGCACATACGCGTTAAGCTGATGAAGAAGAAATAGAAAAGAAGAGCCTCCCTGTGCAGGAGGACGGACGATAAGTATGCAGAAGCGAATCGAGCGAGGGTGACGCAGGCCAAGCTCGAAACGGCAATCGACAGGAAGCTGACACGCGTAACGGTAATCTTACCACCGGCCTGAACGACCAATATTACGGTGATAGAAAAGCGATGCCCATAATACCTGACATTGGTCAACCGACACGTAATTTCCTCCATCAATATTATAACCGAAATTTAAGCCCATCGACCTGCGCGAACGATTTCAATAAATAAAGTTCAACGATGATGCGATAACGAAAACCAGAGAATAAAGCATCAATGGATGCTTGCTCTAAACAATTTTAATATAACCACTCAACTAAATTATTTTATGTTATCATATAATAGCTTATAATTGTACATCGTTTTATAAAAAAAAAACATTATATCCAAAGTCATCACTCTGAAAAATGGAGACCACTCTGGAAGAAATGTATGGTATCTTCAACCGCATATTTTGTCCATATTTTATATTTCCCTGAGGGGACAAACAATTTTTTATAGTCATGGTTACTGACCGAAATATATTACTGCTTATTGATATTTTAGCAGTTGCGTTAATTATGCACACGTGTTAACCGCAACCAACAATCTTACAAGCGTACTTTGATTGTTCAATGCTACGAGGTGTGTAAATTAAATAATGGGACTGGCAACGTAAAGTTCGATGTGGCAACACATCGCCGAGACGGGAGATAACACAATCATGAAAGTTCGTCTGCAATAACTGCATTCTCGTGCAGAAATATTGTCATGGATACAGTCCGATTTGGACTAGGATCCTGGTTTCTCGATCGGGATCCAGTCGGACATCGGATCGGATCCGAAATGTAACGCTCGCAAATCGGATTCCAGTCAGGATCCTAATCCGGAACTATCAAGGACTCTAGTCAGAATCCAAATAGAAACTTTGCATAGGATCCAGGCTATCCCGAACTTCTAGAACAAGATCTAGTTCGATATCGAATCGGATCCCAGAGATGAATGTAAAAATCACTAGGAGATACCGATCCGTATCAGCCGAAGAGGCTGAAAGTTTTCTGAAATCATTTATTCAAGGAACTGAAAATGATTGGGTAAAAATTGGTGGTACAGCATAACTGTCAAAATTTATATATTTTAATAACAGAATTTCGAAAAAAATTCTTTACGTTTAATAAAAATTTCGAAAAAACAATATATAGACCTTGAAAGCCTTATGTTTCCTGGAGAAAAGTGATATAGGTTATTTATTCTACGTAATTATATTTAAGGGGTGAGTCTTATTCTAGCCTTGAGAGGCTAGAATAAGACTCAGTATTCATGAATATTTTGTAGCTAAACTAATGCATATTTTTTTTTATTTCTATCTTTACACTCTTTTAGTATATGTTTTCAGTTTCTTAAATGTATTTTTTAATCTAAAAATATTGATGATTGGCAGAGATACATACCTCCGCACGCGACAAGTTTTTTTTTCCACTTTCAATCTGCAGGAATCCTAATGGCCTCACGTTTCATCTGAAACATAAAAGAATGAAAATATTTTGTTAAGTTAGGTTAAATACACGGCGCTACATAGGATTTTCTGAAAAAAAAAAAAAAAATAGATTTTTGCTATCACGCAGAAATTTGTTTGTTTTTCACATAAAATTTCTACTTAAAAACATTGATTAAACAAAAATGGTTAACATTAGAAAAAAAAACTCTTACGTACGGATTGAGATAATTGTGTTACAAATGTGTGGTATAAATTTCAAATCAATCGGAATAGGTGTTGTTGAGTTATATTTCCCGCAAATTCGAAAAATGTCGTTTCGAGAAAAATTCGTTTCAAGTTTGGACGCGGCTTCAAAAGTAAAAAAGCATTGAAAATTTGTGGCATACCAGGTTGTATGGTTAATCGGCGATTTCTACTCCATATTGGAGTCCTTCCTCAGCAAGTTGCTGGTCCTCGAGAGATAATCTTCACCTTCTCCGAGCTGTTCTGGCCTTTTTCGTAGTTTCTTGCGCGCGTTCTTCAGCAAGCGATATACGGTGCTCGTTTGCGTCATTACTCATGTCATAACAATTACGTCCGATGGTTATGTTTAATACGTGTAATATTAATAAAATATTACTATAGCCATCATTATAAATACATGTAGCGATGTAAGTAGCTATTTCACAGTACTTTCATACCACTGAAACTTATTTTTGGTGCAATTTTCCATATTTCCGTTTATGCTTTTGTTCCCCACCCCTGAAATTCGCCTTCGTTTCAAGTCCTGTATTTAAGACTGTGAAACGGACCTTCCAAGAAGAAATCTATCCTCAGGTACTAGTTTCATAGAAGCGAAGGGAAAATCGATCTAAGGGAGCGTTGCACAGTGCGGTAGAAAAAAATTAATATCTTCGTTAATATTGTAGATACAGACTTCGAATTCAGCTTAAAATTTTCTTTAAGATTCAAACTATAAGAAAGAAATTAAAACAAAAAATCGATTTTTCCAAAATTTAACCCCTTAAATTAAATGGAGATATTTCGAACTAAGAAAATATGTATTTAATTTTCTGAGAAAAATGTTTTTAATACGTATTTGAAATACGGATTTCAAATTCTTGCCACGACGTCTCCGCCTTGTGCTACGTAGTGGGCGCCATCTGGATTCCGATGAGGATACCCCTTTTAGGGAATCCGTATCATATCCCGATCGGGATCTGATGGGAACTTAGGTATCCGTAAAAAATTTCTGCACCGCTTGTTTAACATTGATTGTGTACCCCATGACTAACTTCCTGATGCCAGTTGCGTCAAAGATTAGTACCCTATGTTCGGCACAAAAAAAAAATTATGCGCAATTTGAAATGTCAGGTCATTTTGAGACACCCTTCAGTATCCCCGAAATAACTATTGACTATTGTGAAAGACTTTACAATATGGATATGGTTTATTCAGTGCTATCGAAAAATCGGCGCACAAATACTAATGCTATGAATAGAATGGTAGAAGTTTAACCGGAACGAAACTTAACCATGCACTTTTCTCTTAGTGCGGTGTCTTTTTTTTTAGGAACCAACAGACAACCCGAAACGGATGGCTAATTAGTTTTCTGCAGGAAGGAAATAATATGTAGCGCATTTTCGACGCACAATGAACTTGATGGATATTCGGAAATGGACAGACTACATTATTCTTCTGATACAATTGTCTATTTAATCTTTCGAAATCGTTTCTTTTTTACTCATGTCTTCGTAATTTCGGTCTCGTTAATGCGCTATTCACTGGTATGTGCTGCCCGCAACAAAAACAACGATTTTTTCCGTTTAAAAAATACAAGAGAATTTTGAACCCAAAGTAATTGTGACTAATTAGGTAATTAGCTGATTAATGGCGTACACGAGATGTTTAATCGCTTCAGTTTTTACAAGGTCCTTGTACTCTTGACGGGTAAAACTATCATCAATATAGTAGGGATTTCAAGTTTGCTAAACGATTATCGCGATTTTATCCAAAACAGGTCTCTGATCGTCGATCGACTTATGGGGGAGACTGGCTTATGGAAAATCTGATTGAAATGTAGCTTGTATATCGTACTTCGTTTTTTTATGCAGCATGAAATACTTGTGGTAGCAGTCTCACCAAGGCGGTTTTCTATAGATTTTTTTAAATTTTGAGGACTTATTCAGGACACTATTAAATGATTACCTGTAAAATTTCAAAAGGATTCACCGTACCGTTTTCGAGATATTGGCAATCAAAGATTTCACGGTTTTACACGTGATCTTATAGGGCGCAGTGGAAAATTTCACATTTCCCACAATAACTTCGAAACTTTTCTACAGTTTTTCTCAATTACAGAGAAACATATGACGAAGTGGGTAAAAAAATCATGAATTTTGACCGTCTAGTTTCTGAGATATAGCGATTTAAATGAAGCAATGTCTAGCGACGCTAGCGCCACGAAGCGACTGGAGCAGACTAGAACTAGATTACAGTAGTGTGCGCATATCCGTATACGCAGAGTATCTACGTATTAGTAGCCGGAATGGATAGTCTGATGCAAAAGTGAGGGTTAGGTAAACATTATACTAGGCGTTTTCATCATTACTTTGTAAGTTTTTACATCCCGATAAGATGTAAAACCTACATTATAAGGATATTTCGGAATATTTCGAAGCTTTCATCGATTGAGCGGAGAATAAACTTTTCAACGTGAATGTGGCGCGAATACTACCTTAGAAAGGCCTCAATTTCTGGTGTTTTTTCGGGCTTGATAAAAAAAAACAAAAAATATTTTTACCATCTATTTTCAAGAATTTACAAGAATTTTTTCAAGAATTTACTCTCTCTCTCTCTCTCTCTCTCTCTCTCTCTCTCTCTCCCGCCTTCTCTCTTTTTTTCGCTCTCTCAAGAACTATGTTGGTTGGTGTGGATCCAGTCTTTAATTTCTGTCTCTTTTTTTTATTGTTGCTACATTCAATCGAGATGAAAACGTTAGAGGAGGGCAAGACTCCTTCCTCATCCCTCTTACTCTCTCGTTCTTTCTACTTGCCTCCCTTTCACTCACTCACACTCTCTCTCTATCTCTCTCTCTCTATCTCTCTCTCTCTCTCTCTCCCCCCTCTCTCTCTCACTCTCTCTCTCCCTCTCTCGCTCTATCTCACTCTTTCTCGCTCTCTCTCACTCTTTCTGTCGAGGTCGTCTGTATCTCTTTCCTCCCCGTTATAAAGACTCACTCGCTTTTTCTTCAACTTTGGTATTTACACTTCTCTCTCTCTCTCTTCTCCCTTCTCTCTCTCTCTCTCTCTCTCTCTCTCTCTCTCTCTCTCTCTCTCTCTATCTTTCTCTCTCTCTCGCTCTCTTGCCTTCTTGGACACTCTCGGATACACCCAATCGACTGAACGAGCCACAGCCCAGCAGCCTGGCATCGAGAAGCAAACAGCTCGAGGTAGAACGGTACTTTTCACCGAACGAAGTTATACGTGCTTCTTTCCCCATACCGTACGTCGACTTTTCCCCTATACGTACACCTCGACACGGATTGCATAATCGATGGGCGTCCAAGCCAACCCAAACGTATATTTATGAATAGTTATTTCTCGTCCAGGTATTTTTTTGTTATTGTTTTGTTCATTTTCAAAACGTTCATCAGCAATAAATATTCACTGTTTTGTCATTGTTAATGAGCGCTCTTTGTCGAAGGCATTGCGTCATTCATATCGCATGCATAATCCTTGGTTGAACGATCGAGTTTGCTGCTCTCGAGTATGTCTGCAATGTCGAAGTTACAACGTGACAGGCTAGTTTTACTCTTCGCCCGTTATCGAGATCGGGAGCTCGCCAATTACTGAACTGCGAAGCATTTGCATTCCTTTCATTTATCCAGAGTCGGAAGATATTCCGTTCAAACGCGTTATAGATACACGTTTATTTATGAGTGCAGGCGATCGAGGCAGTGCAAAGATCGTGCCTTCGAATATTAAGTCTCTCGAGCTATGCTCTTGGCTACCTGCTGCTGTGTGTTCGATCGCCGCAAAGTGTTGCAAATTACAGCTAATCGATCCTCGGAAATGGTCGCAGATGCTCGTAAGATCGAGCACTGGTTCAACTGGAACGTGTCATTTTTTATTCCCAATTGACTTCTCTCGTGAATTTATTTTTAAACACGTGCCCATTTGATTTTTCATGCCTTTAGGTACATTGTTTTCTTCGATGCATATCCATGGATTTGTTGGTTGGAATCGAAACGGCTTCCATTAAAGTTTGACAATCCGGATTAAGGGATCGTTTGTCAAAAAATCGATTAAAAAAAAAATGTAATCGTCTCGAAACTTGTAAGGTGGGGAGTGCCTCTAATAATGAGGCAAAACGGTAGTTCTCGCTTCTGCCACATGAAGCGCTGCTACTTTGGGGCGAGCCAATCAAAAGCAAGCCCGAACAGCTGCGTAATTATGCAGATTTTTCGAAATAAACAAAGTTTTTACGTGCAATATGAATGGAAAATGATTAATTTTTTGTACTACTGATCGTATGGTGAGAAGACAATGATTTGCCATTTTAAAAACTCCCCCCAGTTTGTTAATTAATAGATCTGTAAACATCAAGCAGGGACACTCGAGTTTTGAGACAGTAAAATATGAATATTTTAGCAATGATACATAGCATGGTGATAGAGTGCCTGCCCCCCCCCCCCTCCGCACGTGGACAATTAGGGTTCAATGCCCACGATAATGAATTTTTTTTTCTTCATCGATTTATTAGATATGCGCTATGCGGAACTTTGAACACTGAACACTTTCCACTATCTTTCTTAAAACTTTTTCCACAGTTCGGAACGATGGACGCTTTTCTGAATTCGACAGACCGTTCACTTTATTTCGACCCTGCAACGGAAAACGGTAACACGATACATAGATTTTTAAGAGGCTATCTATTGCTGTCACAGTGATTATTGTGTATCTGTATCTACAAGACTCCCATGTGAAAGCGCCTCTAGCGGATAGTTGAGGAACTAAGGTTTTGGCTCGCTAACGATGACACTTTTTGCCACTTTAAAAACGCCGGAGTTTCCAGACCTGTGTGTTCTGTGCCGGAGTCTCCAGACCGTGGTTCAGTGCAATGCTCACACGGATACATACATTGAGACATGAGTAGGGTGGCAACTGTTAAAAATGAAATTCGAGATTCCTGCGTTGCCGGTATTAGGGTAGGGAGGGGCATGTTGAGCAAGTTTTTAATTATCGCCCTGTAATGCCTTAACAGCCTGCCGTATAAAAATGAAACCTACTTTGGTCAATAGGAAATTTATCTGGGAAAAAAAGTCTGTATACGAAATTCTTGTTA
>CAWVQM010000186.1:0-11060 GCA_963932345.1 Ophion ventricosus | reverse complement strand
GCTTCGTGCACTTGACCGATCTGCTCGTTCTATCGGGGATAATGCAATTTATTCAATTTCGGTGCTTCATTACTGCGCGCTCCTCCACCTGTGCGTCTTGTTTAATCGTATTTTTTTTTCTACGTATCCACGGCTATCGGGAGGCAGCGCGAGCACAGGGGAAAAAGAGAGCGAGAAAAATGAGCCACGCGCTTGTATATCCGCTATTCGCGGTGGATTTGCGTAAGTGTGTGCTCGTGTGATCGTACAAATAGAGAGAGAGAGAGAGAGAGAGAGAGAGAGAGAGAGAGAGAGAGAAGAGAGAAGGTGAGAAAATGAGAGAGCGGAAGCATTCGAATGGGAAAGGGATGAGGGCGTGTTTCCGTTTCACACCAACGGGATTTTTGCCCACGCAGCCGAATTTCCCGAGAACCGGAAATCGCTGGAGCACACACTAGTGGATATTGTTTTATTCGCAATATATATATATATATAATATACAGCCTTGCTCAAAATTATTAGGCACCCTCTAAGTTTTGTATCCGGACAAAAAATTGAATATCTCGTCGAAAAAAAAACGTAAGCTTTTTCCAACGGGTTGTTAAAGCGGGAAAAGCCAGCTTCATTTTGCTCGTTTATTTTTATTTTTGCGATTTTTTTGTACCCTGTACGTCATTTTGAACATGTCAGTTTTTCACAATTTTCGCACTTTGCAAAATCGCGTGCTGGACTTTGAATGAAAATAATTTTACTATTTAATGATAAGATCTTTGAAAAGGACGCTGGTAGCTTTACTTTCGTTTTTTAAAAAAGATTTTCCGATTTTTTTTCGCAAAGTTATGTAATTTTTTTCTTGACAAAACGGCAGTTTTCCGGAAAGCCGGTATCGTGCGACGTAACTTGAAAACTATGAGGTTTGGAATATTTAGTCTAAGAAGTAAAAACTTGTATTTTATCATTTTGGAGACACGAAATTTTTATTAGATTTTTTTTTCCAACATTTTTTTTTTCGCTATTTTTGGTTGATAGGCGACGATTTGTCTCATTAATTTTATTGCTCTTACTTCGAAACGAAGATGTTTTAATGAGAATATCAGGAGAAGAGAAGGTACATAATTGAATTAGTATGTCGTACAAATCAGATACTAGTCGATACGAATCATATCGTCGACTATCAACTAAAAACAACGATAAAAAAATTTTGGATAAAAATTTAAAGAAAATTTTGTTACTCCCAAATAACAAAATACAACTTTTTACACCTTAGACTAAATATTCCAAACCTTATTGTTTTCAGGTTACGCCGCTATCGGCTTTTCGGAAAACGACTGTTTTTTTTTCAAGAAAAAAACTAGATAACTCTGTGGAAAAAAATTGCGAAAACTTTTGAAAAAATGAAACAAAAGCTAACGGTTTCTTTTTCAATGATCTTATCACTAAATGATTCTTGAGTTACGATGCATTTTCCAAAATTTGTTTTTTTTTAGCCAAAAAAGAAATAACTTTTCGAAAAAAAAATCGTACGAACTTAAAAAAAACACAAAAATAGAGCTTCTGCTACCCCTTTCGAGTTTATGATGGAAAAAAATGACAAACAAAATTTCCATAAGTTATGCGCCCAATTCTCGATGGTCAAGAAATAGCCAAAAAACGGTCACGTAAAAACGTGCGTACCGGGTCGAAAAAAATCATAAAAATATTTCGAAAAAGCAAAACAAAGCAGAATTTGTTCTCTCCAAAACGCCGTTCGTTACATTTGATTATCTTTTTTTCTGACGGCGCTCTCCAATTTTTAGTAAATTCAGGAGCTTTTTCTTGTATTTCTTTATATATATATATATATATTTACACATTGAACCAATATGTATTTTTTTCGACATTTATACTGCACGACAGAATTTAGAAAATGGAATGTAGCGGAAACTTCCGTTCCCCATACGAGAAAGATAAAAGAGAGATGGATAAAGAGGTCGAGAGAGAGAGAGAGAGAGGTCGAGAGAGAGAGAGAGAGAGAGAGAGAGAGAGAGAGAGAGAGAGAGAGAGAGAGAGAGAGAGAGAGAGAGAAAGAGAGACAGAGAGAGAAAGAGAGCGAGTAGTACATCGTATGGTTAGCCAACCGTTAATATAGCCATTAACGTTTCTTTCAAGTTCTCTCTGCTTTCCTTTCATTATTTCATCCAGCCGCAAGCTTCCGTGCAGAATATGTGTGTGCGGGCGCCGCCATAGGGTCCGCGAGGGTTCCGTCATTCTCGTCATTCCCTTTACTCTCTGTCTCTCTCACTTTATACCGCTCCGCTACGACCCTAGCTGCCCTCACGCGTATAGTACTGATATAACTTTGGTAATTAAAGCCCAGGAGCGAGAGGGTAAGGGAGGAAGAGAGAGAGAGAGAGAGAGAGAGAGAGAGAGAGATCACGTTTGTTGACCATACGGACGTTTCCCCACACTGTATACAGCGGCAGTTATATCACGTGTACAAGCCTAAGCATAACGGCAGTTATGTACCCGACGTACCAAAGCCATCTTCGAGCCCTTGATGTTTCGCCCCCTTTGCCCCTAACAGGTCACTACAGGACTTCCTGCACGCATCCTAAAACTTTTCTCTCTGTCTCTGTCACTCTTCTCCCTCGCTCTTTAGTTCTCTCGTTTCTTCCACGTGTTACGGTCCAGTGGAAAAAATAATTACCCCTTGAGCCGCGACCTTACGAACATGCTCCGCATCCTCGTTCATCCAAGCCCTTCCTTGCTTCGTCCTCCCCTCGACATACTAAATCGAAAAAATCTGAAATATATATGGAGAAAGATGTGCAAATTTTTTTTAAATTCTCGTCTTTTATTATCGTCGAGAATCTTATTTCGTGGGGTTTATCGCGGATCACAATTCAATAACAATATTACCTTGAACCTATACCTACTTGTTTATGATAAGCACTTTTGAAAAGTACTTTTTTATTGCTGAAAGGAAAGAAAATTTTATGTAAAATTTCCATTTATTTTTCTGAAGTCTACGATTTTTTTTTTAATTTTCAACTTTTTACATGTTTCTTCGGTATAAGTTCAGCATTTTGATGTTGAAATACAAAAAATTCTTGGCTCATGTTTTCCAGGTCGATATTGAACTCGTTGGATTTCTCAGAAACGGACAACTGCCGCCAAAACATTCCTGGAAGACCGCGCCAAAAGGTCGCGATTTTACAATATTTTTAATGAAGAAAAATGTTCAAACCTTTCAATTGCGAGGTGTGTAAATTAAGTAATGAGACTGACGGAGTAGCGTTCGATCTGGCAACACTTTGCCGAGTTTGATCTCGCTAGAATCATTTGATTGTCCGCGAAACCGTTTTTTCTACTGCGTTCTGAATTTTTTTTTCATGAGACAGTTTTTTTTAGTGCGTGCTAAAAATGAGTGACATCAATTCTGAGCAACGGTCAGGTTTTGCTCCAGACTTGGGCACAGTGCAAAGGAAACTTTTGCAAATCTTCAGCAGGCCTGCGGAGACAGTGTTATGTCAAGGGCCGAGGTTTTGTCAAGGGACCAAACTTCGAAAAAGGATCATGCGTGTGAGACCAAACATCAAGATCAACTGGGTGTTTGGTCTTCACCAAACACCCAGTTGATATTCAATAAAAATGAATTTCAATAAACTACTTTTTGGCCAGTAAAAACATTCTTGTGGATCTTTAGCCTGCTTCTTCGCCTGACTTGAAACCTTGTGACTTTTTCCTCTTCCCAAGATTGAAAAATCACCTCGCGGGACGTCATTTTGAGACACTTGAAAATGTTTAAACGGCTGTAACCGACCAGCTGAAGGCTATTCCAGTACCCAAGTTCCCGTGCAGAAATATTGTCATGGATACAGTCCGATTCGGATTAGGATTCTGGTTTCTCAATCGGGATCCAGCCAGATAACTGATCGGATCCGGGAGGGAAATGTAACGCTCGCAAATCGGATTCCAGCCAGGATCCTTATCCGGAAATTTTAAGGCCTTAGGCCACTCTAGAGGCCAAAAAGGGCATATTTTGTGATTTTTTTTCAGCGAAACCATAAAATAAATCGGAATTACAAAATAGGGGTTTTATTATATACGTAATTGACTATACAAAATTATTTTTTCACAGCGATACATGTCAAAATGGAGACTGTGCAGCATTTTTCCGATAACGCCTTTATTTCTGGAAGGTCAACAGCCGGACCAACGGCTCCTATAATTTTTTAGTTATGATGAGACACTAAAGTTTTTTCGATTATATATAAGAATAGCTATAGAAGTACGTAGGATTTTTTTGATATATTGTTTTTTATCAAAATAGCGCATTTCTAAAACAAAAAGTATAAAATGCCATGAGAAAATCGTCAGAAAATTGTTTATAAAAAAGGAACTATGCAATATAATTAAAAAATCCTACGTAGTGTCTCAGAAAATGTAATTCTGAATTTACAGTTAAAACTTCAAGTGAATCGGTTGAAATTTGTTTGAGTTATGAGTCCGGCCGACTTGAAAAATGTAGTTTTGAGATAAACGCGTTTGAAGTTAGTAGATAGTCACGACATGAATCAAGAAGGGTGGTGCTAGAATTCGAAAATCGAGTACTTAGAATTTTTTCATACCCATAATCTTTTGGAATATAATTTTATAGGTACTAGGGTATATTTTTAACAAAAAAAAATCGATTTTTGGAAAATCCTTAGTGGCCTAAGGCCTTAAGGACTCTAGTCATAATCCAAATCTGAAACTTTGCATAGGATCCAGGCTAGAATCCCGAACTTCTAGAACAAGATCTAATTCGATATCGAATCGGATCCCAGGGATGAATGTGAAAATCACCAGGACATACCGATCATTGTCAGTCGGAGACGCTGGACGTTTTCTGAAATCATTCATTCAAGGATCTGAAAAACGATTAGATAAACAATTGGTGCTACAGTATAACTGTCAAAACTTATATATTTTAATAACAGAATTTCAAACAAAATTCTTTACATTTAATGAAAATTTTCGAAAAAAAATATATAGACCTTGAAAGACTTATATTTCTTGGAGAAAAGTGATATAGGTTATTTATTCTAAGTAATTGTATTCAAATTAAATGGAGATCGTTCGAACTAAAAACATAAGTATTTCATTTGAAGAAAAATATATTTAATACTTATTTGAAATACGTATTTCAAATTCTTGCCACCACGTCTCATGTCAGTTTTGTGTTACGTAGTGGGCGCCGTCTAGATTCCAATGAGGATACCCTTTCTAGGGAATCCGTATCATATCCCGATCGGGATCCGAACGGAACTTAGGTATCCCTAAGAAATTTCTGCACAGGTTCAGCACTGTTTTGAGTATTGAAAGAACCGTCTCCAGCGCCGTGTGGCTTCCCAAGAAATTTATTTTGAAGAAGCCAATATTGAATAGTAATTCTATTCGAAAAAAAAAATTGAAAAATCAGTCTCATTACTTAATATACACACCTCGTATCTAATAAATTGTGCCTAAAATTTCATAATTATCAAAAGTTTTGTTCTTTTCCAAAAATAAATTCTCAAAATTGGCTATTTTTTCGTCGTCTACGTGTATTTTCCGCCTTAAAAGCTTTGCCCAATTTTCTCAGCTATAGTTGCCGAAGGAAAATTGACAATTTCTAGAAAAAAAAAAGAGCATTTCCGTTGCATTGCAACGATGCAAACGTCAACTTAATCGGAAAAAAAGTGTTCTTAAAGACGTCCAACTACGACGATTGTCCTCGAAACAGCCCGCTTCGAAATTACTTTTCCCGAATCTATATATCGATACAGCGCAAAAGATGGGGGTCCACGTATAACTGAGATATAAAAAGGTTGCCGACATGCGCGTTCGGGAATGCACTCTGTCCGCTCCCTGACGCCCCCGCAACGACCGCAGCATCGCACGCCTACGCTTTTTTCGTTTTGTCGAGATGAGAGTTAAAAAAAAAAAGGCAAAGCCAAAAGAAGAAAAAAAAAGAGAAGACGCGGTAGCGCAGACTACTAATTAACATTTTTATTACAGCGTACGCGCGCGGAACACACCGAAGAACCGAGTAAACCGGAAGTAACGCAGCATCAAAGCCGTAGATCCCGGTGTACCGCGTCCTTTTCTTGAAAATGTACTTTTGCAGCGAGTGCGTGTGTGACTCTTCCTCACATTCCATAACCAATGGTCTTTTTTTGTCCCCCCGTTTCCATGCCCCGAATGTACGCCCTGAATCTTCTCCGGACCGCAATATGTGCGGCCGCGGTTTTCGGTGATTTTTCTACCTCCGATATGAATTTCTGTGGAAAACAGAAGAAAAAAAAAAACCTGTACGATACGGAAGATGAGGTGGAAAAATTCAAAGTATTTCAGCTGCTTCGTATGAGCGAGCTTCCACCCCCTCCCCCCGCGACCCTTCGCTCCTCTTCCTCGTGGGAGTTACGTATGTATGTTTAATGTATGGAAAAATATATGCGCGGTAGGTATGCGGAAAATGTGACAGACGTGGAAAATATATGTAACGTATTTCAGGATAGATATTTGCACATTTATACACATATATTTTTCCATATATTGCGGGAGTTGTATTTTCTGCATTTATAGACACACACAAACACACACACATATATATATGTATGTGACGAGAAAGTTCTGTGCGAGGAAAAAAAGATTTCTTTTTTGGTAACTCTCCTAATAGCCAAGGTCTGATGGTAGTCGACATTACAGACAGATATCAGGTTCAAAATATCTTTTCCCCATATATATATATACAGGGTGTCTGGCGGATGGACCAAAACACTTTTTTGGGAGATTGGGGGGATCGTTTGCTAATTTTTTCACCCTTTGACCATATGTCGTAAGTGTCACGGTAATTGAGATATGATTTCTTTTCGTTTTTTTTTTAATTGCTCGAACTTTCGCCTGTAAATCATCATAA
The DNA here is from genome assembly GCA_963932345.1 of Ophion ventricosus. Taxonomy (NCBI): domain Eukaryota; kingdom Metazoa; phylum Arthropoda; class Insecta; order Hymenoptera; family Ichneumonidae; genus Ophion; species Ophion ventricosus. Next base: position 4,159 of record CAWVQM010000186.1, on the reverse strand, counting down.
ATTTTTTTTTTGTGGTTGTAATAGCACGAAATAACTTTTGTTGTTTTCTGCTATTTATGTTTATTATAAATAAATTATTGCTTCATACAATTGGTTTCAAGAAAATGACTCATGAGCTTCCAAAGTCTTAAAAATGTGTAAACGTATGAAAAATGTCAATTTCTAAATTCATTACAAAAAAAACTAAAAGCTATTTTGAACTTAGCTTTGTTTTGAAAAATTCTCTAGTTTATACCCTTTCCGACGGTATGCTACATGTCATAGAAATCATTAATTATGTGGTCAAAATAAGAGATACCAGTTCGCCAGGGTCAGGGTGAAGAAAAGACTTTTTATGTTTCCGATGTGTTTTTTTAAATTGAGTTATAAATTTTGCTCAAATTGACCTTCTTTAGTCCGTATGCAAGCAACAAAAAGGGGATATTACGATATCCGGGGCCACTATTTTTGACAGTGTAACTTTATTATTTGGACCAAAATAAGACTTTTTTCAAGAGTGGTAAAAATCGATATTCGATTCAGGTAAAAAGTTATGGAGTATTAAAGTTTGCAAAAATGCGGTAGAGAATAGCGGACCGAAGACGGTGGATGGGCCCAGAGAGGGGTCCAGGGAGTGTGTGTGTGTGTGTGTGTGCGTGTGCCCTGGACCCCTCCCCCGTCTTCGGGTCCGCTATTCTCGACCGCATTTTTGCAAACTTTAAAACTCCATAACTTTTTACCTGGATCGAATATCGATTTTTACCACTCTTGAAAAAAGTCTTATTTTGGTCCAAATAATAAAGTTACATGGTCAAAAATAGGGGCCCCGGATATCGTAATACTGCCAACAAAAGTTATTTCGTGCTATTACAACCACAAATAAAAAAGTTCTAAAGATTTAAAGGCGAAATTTTGGGTAATAAAAAAAACGACAAAAAAAGTCATATCTCAATTACCGTGACTCTTAGGACACAGGGTCTAAGGATAAAAAAATTAGCAAATGACCTCTCAATCCTTCAAAAAATTGTTTTACGCGAAACACCCTGTATATAGATATATACAGGGTGGTCCAAAAGTCGTGGATCAAACGAAACGGAGAGGTAGTCAAGATCATTTCCAACTAAAAAGATACTATACATTTTTAAAAAAATATATTTGAAAAATCGGTTTCCAGGTGAACAAAAGAATGAATAAAAAAAAACTACTTCACTTCACTTTTAAGTGAAACTTCTTGGGGCGCGTTGAGAGTCAAATTTCCAGGCCGCAACACGAAAAACACCGTCACGCGAAAGAGACGAAAGATATAACTTTGGGAGAAAGAGAAGGAGAGAGAGAGAGAGAGAGTCATAAGCTGTATAGCTCATACGTAACGTTCGTTTCACTTCTATCACGTGCACCGAGATGCACGCGCCAATTTTTTTTTTTTTTTTTAATTCTCGTGTCCCGATATGGTTTCAAGGAAAAGTGCAGTTCCGGAAGTACAAGCGAATGAAATTCAGCGGAGCTTATACGCGGTGGTCAGGACAATTAGTTTAATGTACTAATTAAGGCCGATTGCGGTTTATGCTGTTTCGTTATCCACCCCCACCTCTCTCTCTCTTTCTCTCTCTCTCTCTCCCTCTCTCTCTCTCTCTCTCTCTCTCTCTCTCTCTCTCTCTCTCTCTCTCTCTCTCTCTCTCTTTCCGCAGTAAAAATTGGATAAAGAACGCTTCACGAAACGTAAAACGAGACTTCCGAGGTCGCGGCGAAAAAGTTGAAAAAAAAAAGAAGCAACGAAAAAGAAAAACATCGAAATATTCTGAAACGAGCACGGCAGCTTCTGAGTCTGGATGGCGAGCAGCCGCAGTCCGTACGAGCATGTACGAGATTAATTAATAAACCGCAGTCGGCGCTTAGGTCAAAACCTCGTAGGGCTTGATACAGTGCGTGCATGTCTGGGATTACCGTATTTTGGGAGATAGCAGGGCTCACAGACGGGCTAGGTACGTCGTTTCGTCATTTATTTCGCCAGCATAAATTATTTACTCTTTATCTCTGTCTTTATTTTCCTCTCGTTTCGTCCTCACAATTTGACAACGCGACTCATGTCGCTTCGAGCCGTACACGCCCACGTAATTCCCTCGACGGGATTTGGTTTTTTTTTCATAATTTCGAGTTTCTGGCGAAAAACCTCTAGTCGCAGCACAAAACACCGTTGAAAAGTCAAGGGTGCCTGCGTCGCGCGTCGTTATAATCGAATGAGGCTGTACCAGCCAAGTAGCCGGAAGCCTCCACATTCGTCAAGGTATTAAGGGGTAATACATGTAACGACATAAAAATGAATGATTTTCTTTACGTTCAGGGGTTACGTGGGTTTGAAAATTGCAAAAAATCCATTTTTTTATTTTATTATTTAATAGTCCAATATGTCTAGAATATTCTCCGAAAGTTTTAAGTCAATCGGAGTAAAAGTCTAGGAGAGAGAGAGAGCCTTTGGGAAGTCCCCCCGTTGGGAAAGACCGGCCGGAAGCGACGCAGGTATACGCATTTTTCTCAAAACACTATTTTTAAAGTCGGTGGACACGATTTCTCAAAAACTAATGCACCGATCTTATTGAAATTTTGCACACTTCTTCAAAATAGCATTGACTAGTGATTGAACGAAGGTTATTTTTTTTCGATTACGACTAATTTTACAAGGCTATACGTAGTGTAAATTGTACAAAAAATTGATTTATTTTGCATACAACTCTGCCAAAAATTCAAATTTCAATTTTTTTTTTTGAATCCTTCGTTCAATCACGAGCTATACTTATCTACTAACAGAAAAAAATTGGTTTTTTAATTTCAGATAAAGCTATCATGAGTTATCCTGACCACCACGAGGACACTTTTTTTTTTAGGGGTCTCCGGAAACCAGGTCCCACCGGCTGAATTTCCCAAATTTTTGGATGAAATTTTTTTTGAATATTGTTGCAATGTTGCTCTTTTATGTGCTTAACATTCTTAATGAAATAATTTATATATTACTTTTTAAAAAAATACAGAAAATATGCGTTTTTTGGCTTCCAAACCCACGCAACCCCTCAAATGTTAGAAACTTAAGGACTATGAAAGCCCTGGAATCGTTGATTAGCCGGTAAGTCACTGGAATCATTGGGTTTTCATAGTTCGAAAGTTTAAACTCGTTTTACCTAAAAACTACATTTTCTTAAGTGGCTATTCTACTGTGATGACTCGAAAAATAAGCTATTTTTAATAATTGTTTTTTTCGAATACTGTTCCATGTATCGGTACAAACTTTTTTTCCGTTTAAAGGTACAATCTCACAGAATAGAAAACAATTTTTTTGTTGTTGCATATCAATGTATATTTATTTAACAATTGATAATCGTGTAAAGGCATGCAAGAAAAAGTATGTCGCTGGCGTTGATGATTTGCGCTCTCCATGTAATCTGAAGAAAAAAAAAAATCAAAAAGATTCTTAATGTGTAAGAGTGTCGCTATCGCCCGAACTAGAATTATTATTTTATATTGCAAAATAACAAAATGGCGTCGTTTTTTGCAAAAGTGTTTGAAAAACACGTTGTTTTTTCGTCATAATTGTGGCGAAAGTATAAGTAAAAATTAATATTTTAAAATAATTCTAATTCGAGGATAGCGATATTCATACAGATTAAGAATCTTTTAGAATTTTTTGTTACAGATGACTTGGAGAGCGCTATTCATTGAAGCCAGCGACATATTTTTTCATGCCCTTACACGATAATAAATTGTTAAATAAATATACATTTATATGCAACAGAAAAAAATTGTTTTCTGTTCTATAATAGTGTATCTTTAAGCGAAAAAAAAGTTGGTACCGATACATGCAAGTTATAAAAAAAAAATTATTAAAAAATAGCTTATTTTTTGAGCCTCCACAGTAGAATAGCCCCGTAAGTTTTTGGGAAAAATAACATAAAAAAAAGTTGACCGATCGTGTTGAAATTGAACACACTATTCAATAACTATATTACTTTGAACTTATAAAGAGTGTCTCAAATATATTTTTCAGAAATACGCTCGGAAATGTTATTTTAAAAATTGTGACTTTTTCTGCCTTCGTCAGATTTCTGGAGGGATGTTTTTTTCACTACGTGTTGCATACCTTTCGCCAGGAAATTTTACCTACAAATTTGAATTTTAGAGGCCTTCTCAC
>CAWVQM010000185.1:2500-18950 GCA_963932345.1 Ophion ventricosus | reverse complement strand
GAGAGAGAGAGAGCGCCGTCCCGGGAAGCTCGTACATGGACTACCTGCTTCTTACCGGTTGGGCACATCGGTAGAGTTTGCTTGCTTTTGCCTGCGAGACGGCGCCAGTCCCTCTAAAGGAAACTCTCCTGTCGCCGCGCGTTCAGAATGCTCGATCGCTTCTATGTTTTAGATTTTCTCATTATGTATACGTGTATCTATATGTATATATATATATACACACACACACACATATATTATTCTTCCCAAGTGAACTCCGCGAATAAGTGTAGTTTATAAGCGTTTTACATCTGTCATCTACGTATATATTTGCGCAGCCGCAACCCATTACGTTTCTTTTCCCCTTATTGCACAATTCTAAAACGAGGCAAAAAAAAAAAAAAAAGAAAAATTCCGCTCTTGTTAGACGGAGGGACCTTTGTTCCAAAATTCCTTTCGTATTATCGAACATCAGCGCACGTTCGTGTATTTTGCAAAGTTTAATTTATACATTTATGATAAAATTGGCCGGGAAGATTGTTCCCAAAATCACTGTTTCATACACACGCCCCAATATCTCACTGCCTTAGCTTCTCTCTCTCTCTCTCTCTCTCTCTCTCTCTCTCTCTCTCTCTCTCGGTCTCTTACGATTCTGCGGTTCCATCTCCACTTTGGATAAAAATAAAGAGGCGTGCGTGTGTGTGGCAGCTGCTATATTAATCCTCGAGTTTGGCTAAATTTGTGCTCCACCGAAGGGGGTCGATCAACTATAATGACCCGCCAGAGGGGAGCGGAGGACTGCGAGACAAGTGTGTTGAGGTGGTCAGTGACACCGCCGGTTAAAAGTGATGATCTCGATTGCGCGCGTCACTTGAGCTAACGCCATACGCGTCAGGTAACGCATTTCAGTAAGAACGACGGATTTCTTTTTTTTTTTTAATATTTATTTAAGATTTATTCATTTACACGGAGAGAATTAAAAAGTAATTTTTTTCGTGAATTTCCACGGTAAAAATTACCGTGATATATTTCAATGTGGTGACAAGTGAGAAAAGCATAATAATTCGTATGCGACAAGTTTTTTTTAACTCACGTTACAGAAAATTTCAAATACGTAGCTAAAATTTTACTATACAGGAAGGGTAGCGGGCACGATAATTTTTACCGAGAGCACAATACATTTTCCTATAACACTCATTAAATTTTATAATAAATCTTAAAATAACTGTTATAAAGACGATACTTTTTTATAGACATTTTTGAAAGGCATAAAATAATAAAATGCACAGTAAAATTTCGCCGATATTATATATTTATTAAATTTAAGTTTTGCGTATTTTGTTACAGATCAAAATTTACTAGAAAATCTGGTAAAATGTTCTATCTGAAGAAGAAATTTTTTTTTTATTTTCGTGAAAATCTGTGTTTTACTCAGTAATAATAAGCGAAGTTTCAGGGTTGTCATCTGGTTATCGTTACTGCACGGTAATTTTTAACATTTAATTCTCTCCGTGTACCTTTATTTTTTTCAATTTCGATCATTATTTTTTTTCTGTAATTTCAATTTATTTTTTGTGTGTTTACGGGCTCGTATCGTATCTTCGTTGTCCAAGTGCCGTTATCACATTTGCGGAAATTTATTTTTTTAAATAAATTCACAAAGAAAACGAAAAAGCTTTCAACGAAACATTTGGCAACAGAGTGCACGCGTGATCGAGTGATGAAGAGAAAGCTGATTTTTCATATACTTGTTGTCGTTTTAAATTTTGGTTTCGGATGTGACTGTGCTTTGTCAATTAACGTTAAATATGGTGACGTGCTGTTGCCATATGTGCTATATTTAATGTAGAATCAGTTAAGGACTTGCAATTTGCTGTGTTGCGTGTCGTTATTTTATTATAAATATTTGATTGGCAAAGTATACCGTGTGGCAAAATCGGGTGGTAGATCCCCATCTAGTACATAGTACATGGAACACAGAATTATTCAGTTGTTTTTTTATGATTTTTATGTTATTTTTCAGACACCACGTTTATTATTACATTTAAATAATCTTCTTTTGATAAAACTGTATTGTACACGTTGCTTCCTTTTCTTCTAGGATGGTGCGGAATTTTAAGCACAAGACGGAGAAGGGAACACGATCCGAAGAAGCCATGCGTCGAAGCCAAGAAATGAAAAAGAATAAAAGCTGAATTAAAGGAAAAAAACACTATTCATGTACGGGGGCTTTGCCAGCCCGAATAAAGCTACTTCTTTGGGTGTAGTGTGATTGGGAAATAGTGTACTCCATTGTGCCCCTGGGGGGTACCCCCCTCTTGCCCGCAGTATGTGGCAAGATGGAAAGATCTATTTTTTTTGTTTTCAATTTTTATTTGCTATAATTATCACTTGAATGTTCCTAATTTGACCAAATCTTGCGAGACTGATCGTAGGTTGGCTCATAAATAAATACGATTATGTCACTTTACAAACATGAGTTTTATTGAGCTTCGAACCTTAAATGCCCCGTCTTGATTCCCGCTCCCCCTACATGTACGTACACATGGGATAAAAAGAGTTCGAGTAAAAGTCCAAGGTAACGCAGCTCCTCGACCTTATGTTTATCGTTTCATTTTATATATGCAGGGTGTATCAATAACTATTAGCACCTTGGATATCTTCGAAACTATGAGGTTCACAGAAATATTTGCTGAAATGAAATTGCACAGTACGAAAGTGGCCATCCGATAGCGATAATAGTTTTTTTTGCAGGCGGAGGTACTTCGGACATTTGAAGGTCAACTCCATTTTTTTAAATGGATCTGTGTGTTTTTTTTTTCTGTATCATGATAGAGGAGCTTAAAACGAGTTCAACGACCCATAACATAAGGTCATTGAAGGTCATAGAAAGTACAGAAAGGCGATAATACTTACAGTTTCGGTAGTAAATAAAATTACAACGTTTATAGTAAGTGTTCGAAATGACGACCATCAATATCAATGCGTACGTTATTATGTACGCTTACACATTTCTCAGACAGGTACAGAAAGTACAGAAAGGCGATAATACTTTACGGTTTACTTCACTGAAAATAGACACTGTTTCAAGGATCGCCGTTCTGTACTTTCCATGACCTTCAATGACCTTATGTTATAGGTCGTTGAACTCGTTTTAAGCTCCTCTTTCGTGATACAGAAAAAAAAGACATACCGATCCATTTAAAAAAATGGAGTTGATCTTCAAATATCCGAAGTACCTCCATCTGCAAAAAAACTATTATCGCTATCGGATGGCCCCTTTCGTACTGTGCAATTTCATTTCAGCAAATATTTCTGTGAACCTTATAGTTTCGAAGATATCCAAGGTGCTAATAGTTATTGATCCACCCTGTATATCGAATTTTGTATACACATATTACACACGTAATTACTAATTGCTCGTGCAGAGCGAACAGTTTATCGAGTAAGCACCGCCACCATTATATATATATATGCATATATATATGCAGCATATACAGGGTGGACCACGCACGTGTGCACCTCTTTTACGACCAAAATATGCGTTGCACAAAAAAATGTTTTATACAAAAGTTACATGGTTTATAAGGCTACACTATGTGGTGCATTTATTTTTTTTATAGGTGGAGGCGCTTCGAAGATTCGAAGGTCAACTTTATTTTTTCAAATGGAATGCTATATTTTTTATAGCGTAATATGATAGAGTATCGAATTCTGAGTAAAAAAGTATGGACCCTTATTAGCTCTAGAGTTAATAGCTAACGAGTAATTTCACTTTATTACTTTAAAATTTTCTTCACGTAATATCAAGTTGGAGATTCAAATCTACTACAAATTTCTGAATGGCAGCGTTTACATCACAGTGTTTATCAATATGAACACATTTACCACATCACACACACTTATCATGATTCACAATCTTCTCAATGATTGTAATCCAGTATTAAAGTACCCTTCGGTGATTGTGCGTGATTATTATCAGAAAGATAAAAGTGAAAATGAATGAATGAATCTCCAACTTGATATTACGAGAAGAAAATTTTAAAGTAATAAAGTTAAATTACTCGTTAGCTATTAACTCTAGGGCTAATAAAGGTCTATACTTTTTTACTCAGAATTCGATACTCTATCATATTACGCTATAAAAAATATAGCATTCCATTTGAAAAAATAAAGTTGACCTTCGAATCTTCGAAGCGCCTCCACCTATAAAAAAAATAAATGCACCACATAGTGTGGCCTTATAAACCATGTAACTTTTGTATAAAACATTTTTTTGTGCAACGCATATTTTGGTCGTAAAAGAGGTGCACACGTTGCGTGGTCCACCCTGTATATACATTCAATATGCGAAAGTCTTTTCGCCGATGGGTGGAAAGCAGGGTGAGGTGGCGGGGGTGGCGGACACTCTGTTACACCGCTTATATATCTCGCGCCAGAGGGTTTTCCAAGGTAATTAATTTTAAACACGGAGATCGGAATAGGTAAAACGCGCTCACCCACCGAGCTTGTTGCTCTCGTCTTGTTTCGTGGTGCAGCATCCAACTTTGGTACTTGGCTGGGAAGAAATCTGACTGTTAAATGCTTATATGTCTATATATCATGTATACATGAACACACACACATATATATATATATTGTCAGAGAGAGAGAGAGAGAAAGAGAGAGAGAGAGAGAGAGAGAGAGAGAGAGAGAGAGATGATCTCGAGAGGAAGACATTCGCGGTCACGCGATAGGTGAGGAGCGTGAACCCGGTAGGTGAGAGAACACACAGCATCTCGCAAAGATGTATATATATACACACGAATATACATGGCAGGACTGCCACTGGGATGAGAAGAGAACCAAAGTCTGTTCAACTGTACCTGACATCGTGCAAATATGAAAAATCAGCTTACTCGATTGAAACAAATTTCCTCCTCGGATCTACGTACAATTTATACGATTGCAATAAGCGCACAGAACGTTCAATAAAATGTTACCTTCCAATACCTTCACCCAAGCTACAAGATTCATTTGACCCCGGAATTCGTATTGAGCGGTCGGAAAAAGCTTGAAATTAAAAAAAAAAACCCCCCAATTTTTTCATTGCATCATTTTTTTTAACGCTGGGTCTCAACTTTAATTTACAGCTGAGTTATTGTAAAAGTTCCAAAAATTGATCGAGTTACGACGATTTTTTTGAAGCGGCAAATGTCCCGTTGGACTACGACGAATCCGCCTCTCTGCAATTTAGCCTATTTACTTCTGCGTTTTTTTTTTCGAACACTATGTTTCGCGAAACGGTGTAAGTCGTATTTCAGAATCTATTCGATATTCACTTGAAATTTATGCAGAGCATAGTTTATAACATTTTCTATCGTATGACAGGATATTCATCCATTTGTCAACAACGAATGGTTAAAGTTGTTTTTTTAGTCGGAAATAGTTTTTTTTCTGCCGTATGTCATTATCGTAATTTTGAAAATTTCAAAAAAGTATCCAATCATACGGAAGTTTTATCATCGTACTGAAAGTATATTTTGTTACTTTTCATTTCAGATCACCCTAATTGCCAGAACCACCTACGCCGATTGGCCGTGCAACAACATCGGGATTTCGTACTTCATTGCTTATCAATGTTTCTCAATTAAAAAAAAAAAACTTGGCCGGACTATGTACTAACTGTGTGTGAAATTCCACACATTACGACACTACGTGCTTGTTTCCCCAATTTGTATTTCAATATTAGGAGTAAGGTTTTGATGACACAGATTCGCCAATCTTGTTTCGACACACGCCATTAAATTCGATCGGCTGTCAACATTTTCTATCGAGAATGCACATTCGAAAACGTTGTACTCGCGATTGCATCCGGAATTTCGCCTCGCGATCAATTGATCTTTGTTTTTGTTTCAACGACAAAAACTTGATACGAGTTTGTAGCGAATCCACTTTTCTCTGTCCTATATATTAATGTTTAATGCAGTTTATCCTCGACGTTCTAGTTTCGGACGCGGGGTGTACGACGACGTGGTGCATCGCGTGCGATAGCGAAGTTTGCAGCATGGAAACTCCGATACTTTATTTATATATATACACACCCACACACGCACACACACACACACACACCGTAAACTCTATTGCAGGTCGTTGCAAGCGCGTCCGAAGTGTCTAAGCACACACACATATATATATATGTATGGGGAAAGAACGTTTCGAACCCGTTATATCGGTGTAACGTTTGGTATCCGCACATCTGGCTGTATTGAAGTCAGTCCTTTCATTTTTTGTCAAGCCAATCGTTGATTTTGACGACGTGCCTTGAAACGACCTTTATATGAATATGCTCAAATGTATCCTAAAGTTATTTTGAAGACATTGGGTTTTACATAATGTTGAGTAAAGGGACATCAGGTTATTAGGATGGTCATCCAAGACGAATATCTTTAAAATCACAGTTTTACAAATATATTTATACATTTAGAGTTTGAATATTCGTTCGTTAAAGGCGCATGCACGGAGAGAATTAAATGTTAAAAATTACCGTGCAGTAACGGTAACCAGATGACAATCCTGAAACTTCGCTTATTATTACTGAGTAAAACACAGATTTTCACGAAAATAAAAGAAAATTTCTTCTTCAGATAGAACATTTTACCAGATTTTCTAGTAAATTTTCATGTGTAACAAAATACGCAAAACTTAAATTTAAAAAATATATAATATCAGCGAAATTTTACTGTGCATTTTATTATTTTATGCCTTTCAAAAATTTCTATAAAAAAGTATCGTCTTTATAACAGTTATTTTAAGATTTATTATAAAATTTAATGAGTGTTATAGGAAAATGTATTGTGCTCTCGGTAAAAATGATCGTGCGCGCTACCCTTCTTGTATAGTAAAATTTTAGCTACGTATTTGAAATTTTCTGTAACGTGAGTTAAAAAAAAAACTTGTCGCATACGAATTATTATGCTTTTCTCACTTGTCACCACATTGAAATATATCACGGTAATTTTTACCGTGAAATTCACGACAAAAATTACTTTTTAATTCTCTCCGTGTGAGCAATAGCCCATACATATGTAACAGTAGTGCATGCAGTGCATTATGGATTCGAAGGGACACGCGTGATCCTTCTTCTTTTACTTTTTCTTCGTATTCTTCTTCGTGAAAACGAGACAAAGAGAGAGAGAGAGAGAGAGAGAGAGAGAGAGAGAGAGAGAGAGAGAATCAATTTAGACCGCTGGCTCAGTCAGCTTGGATCATATTTCTCCGTATGGTCGAAGTATGCTGAGTGCAGCTTACGAAATATACATCATGTGCATACGAAACGGGCATATATATATGCACACGTATAGAGATTCCAAGAACCCTTGCCGGACGATTTTCTCACATTAAGGTGTCGAATAAAGAGAAACAGCTGCACATTTGTATCTCTCATAAGAAACATCACTTTGCGATGAAAAAAAAAATCCACTTTTTTCATATTTTACAAGCCAATTCAATGGAAAATTTACCGTCGATTATGAATATTACGAAATTTCTTTCCAAGGCTTAAAATTACGCCAAGAATATGCTAAAAACAGGTTTCTATACACTTACGATGATTTTTAATAGACATTCAGGATTTTGGGAAAAATAAATGGTGAATTCGTATTCAGAGGGTGAAAATACATCGATAGGGACTTATAAAAAAATATATTAAAAATCCAAATTTGTTTCGCATCTCGCCCAAAAACAAGTGTCTTCACTCAATCGTCACCCATTTGTTTTCCGCTTCAATTTGAAACTCCGCTTTGGGCGCATTCTCTTCGCAATCGTTGCCATTACAAACTTCAGCTTGTTTCGTCGAGCTACACTATTATTTTGTGATTTTTGGCAGCATTTCAAAGTCGCCCGTCCGTTTGCACCAATTTGTCCATACTCTAAACATCAATATGGAGTTTTAAGAAATTTTTCGAATCAGCGTACACATTTTAAATACAGAAAAAAAAACAACTGCGATGAGGCACTTGAAGTAAAGGGTGATTTACCCCCTTAAGCTTGCTATCCGGCAAAAACGTAAAATTACGTCAACTTCAATTTTATCCTCCCTTCGAAGTGTTACCCGTTTCATTCTAGATTAATGCATTTATTTAATTTTACGTGTGGAAGCAGTGAAATAAAAAAGGGATAGTTCATGCCTTGATTTTTTTCCGAATGTACGGGAGAGTGGGCCACAATGTGTCACGGGGCAAAGTGAGCCACATGCGATTTCTTGGAGGTTTGTAGCTCGTAAATTCCGGAAGTTTTTGTGTTGGTGGACCGCGATTTATATTAGGTTTCGTCAAGCCTAAAAGAAAGTCGATAGCAGCTCACAAAGGATTATTGAAAATTAATTGTACCCCACCCGTGGGGCACAATGGGCCAAATCGCAAATTTTTTTCGAACCCAATATTTTGAGATTTCTAAGAATTTTGCAAAAAAAAATATGGTAGCTTTATTGTACGTCCAGAGGTCTATAAAATCAGTTATGACCTTTTTTTCTAATCAGACCATTTTGGTAAGAGAAAAAATTCGATAGAAAAAAAGTGACACAGTGTGCCCCACCTTCCCCTACTTATACTGGATTTCTTATCGTTTCGCGTGAAAAGAATTTTCCTTTTTATTTCACTGAAATCGATGAACTACCTTCGGGTGAAATTGTCAGATCAAGCCTTGACCCGAGTAGAAATATTGTCAGGCTGGCTTGATATTTGATCCGGGCCTGATCACGTTGTAGTAAGGAGGCCTTACTTAAGGTATGCCTCAATTTGCCTGATCCGGTCGGTGTCAGGTGATAGTCAGGCAACTGGATGTAGTGTTTCCTCCAGTTGCCTGATCCAGCTAGCTTCAGGCTATGGTCAAGTAAGTGGACTTACGGCTTGCTTCAATTCGCCTGATCCAGCTAGCTTCAAGCGTTGGTCAAGCAACTGGACTTACGGCTCCGGCAGCCGTAAGTCCACTTACTTGACCATAGCCTGAAGCTAGCTGGATCAAGCAACTGGAGGAAACACTACATCCAGTTGCCTGACTATCACCTGACACCGACCGGATCAGGCAAATTGAGGCATACCTTAAGTAAGGCATCCGGACTACAACGTGATCAGGCCCGGATCAAATATCAAGCAAGTCTGACAATATTTCTACATAACCGGACGAAAGTGCGGCAGTAATCTCATCCGTTTCATTCCGTATTGACGTGTTCTCGATTGTTGTCATTGCGATATTTATTTGAGGTAAGATAACTGTATATACCGTTTTGTTATATTCCAACAATAAATTTTTATTTTACTTACTTTTTCAACACTTTTCTGTTTCCTTGCATGCGTTTATTTGCATTTTTTCTGTTGCCCACGTGTAGCCATTCATTTCGGTGAAACATAACGTATTTTCGAATTCGAAATGCACTGCGGACATAATGGGCATTACATTCACATTACCAATATTTGGTTTGTCTACGCTGACCGGGCTAACCTGCACCGATGGCATCACATTCTTCGATACCGATTAGCCCGGAGAGCGTAGGCCAACCAAATAATGTTAAGTTCCCAGTGTAGTTCGATCCAGTAAATGTGATTCCATCGGTGCAGGTCACTTTTTTCTAAAGTAACCTGCACCGATTTTTCAAAGTCTATTTCGCATTTTTGCTATATAAAAAATATATAACAAAGTTTTATTTATTTTACACATAAAGAACATGTGATAAAGTAGAGTAATAAGAAAAATATAAGTGTGATAAAGTAGAGTAATAAGAAAAATTTGTGATAAATAAGATTCCTATTTACTTTATAAAATAAAGTATCAACGTTATTTGTAATTTGTGTCTTTTTCTATTTTGGGTTTGCGTGGTATTTTTTATTTCAGGAATAAATAGGACATCCACAGCAGAGGTTCATTCCATCATCCTGACTAGGCGATGATGTTTCAATTCAATTAATCCTTGAAAAATTAAGCCCTGATCAGGCTTAGATTTTTTGCACTGATCAGGCCTTTATTTTTTACGCTGATCAGGCTTTGATTTTCTATCCTGATCTGGCCTTTATTTTGCACTGTAATCAAGCCTTGATGTTCTATCCTGGTCAGGCCTTGATTTGTTTCACTGATCAAGCCTTGACGTTCTATCCTGGTCAGGCCTTGATTTTTTTCACTGATCAAGCCTTGATGTTCTATCCTGATCAGGCCTTGATCTTTTCCATTGATCAAGCCTTGATTTTTTACCCTGATCAGACCGAAGTCAGGGAAAGTGTCACAAAAATGATCAGGGCTTGATCAAAAATCCTGATCAAGGCATGAAAAAGAAATCAGGATGCCTGATCAGGCCTTTATTGTAGCCGGAGCAGGATTTCTACTCGGGGACATGTTTCACTCCAAGTGGTGGTTACACCCCTTAAAACATTTTATCCGCCGATAAAAAAAAAACGTATCTAATAATTTTTAATGCTCTGCCATATGAGTGTTGACAAAATCGAAAGCGAACATCAAAGTGATGTTCCTTGTCAGTGCACATGTATATACCTATGTATCTATACAATAAGAGCGGAATTCATTTTGTGCAAGCTTAGCGAAACTATATACTCGCGAAGTGTAATTAAATACGTGTACGTCACGACGAGAAAAAATCATATGGCCACAAAGTTATCGCACGAGTAGTGGAAAACAAAAGGAAACGAATGAAAAAAAAAAAAAAAAAAACGGCACAGAAAAAATACGAAACGCCACGTCGCGATTAAATTATTAGAATTCTCTCACATCCCTCGATAGCCTCTCGTTGTCTTATGAATGCGTACCACTGTTCGAAGTTATCTCGCGGCTTCATGGAAATTGCGATATCGCATATAATACCAATAAGAAAAATTGGAAACTACGCGATTGCGGGCCTTTGTGCGTACGAGTAAGAAGTGGGGAACAGGGGGGGAGGGCGATAATGAGAAAGAAAGGGCAAGAGAGTTGATGATACTCAGAATATGTTTGCCATGCTGGAGAGAGAGCAATAGACTGGAATCGAGAGAAAAGAGAGAGCGAGCAAGGGCGAGAGCGTGAGAAAGAGAGGGAGGAGAAGCGAGACAGAGAGAGAGAGAAGGAGGAAGAGAGAGATAACATAAATTGGACCATACATTCTCCCTTTATTAGCTCCGAACTAATACAACGACCTTAGAGGACGTCAATTAATTACGTGAAGTGTTTTTTCTTTAACTTGGACCTCTCCCTCCCCTTTGGTGAGATTGAGAGAGATATCGAGGCACCTCCCCTCCCCCGCACGTGAGATTTTCCCCTTAATTATTAAATGATTACAAAATGGTATAATAATATATCTTCTGCATTACAAAGTTGACATGAGATTTCCATTGACTCCCCCTCCGCCCAAATGAGGTTTGGTAAGATTTTGCCATGTACAGTCTGATTGACAAAAGCATGGACGGCTACATGTTTTTCTGACAATCGTTAAAGGGTCAATTCGAACGCGAGTAGGTAGCGACACTCTCAGGGCAGTTTGAAAAAATATGGCTTCAGTCATTTGGGAGCGATTATCTGTGAATAAGGATGACAGGAATTTCATCTACAGACTTTTTTTCCCAGATAACTTTTCTATTGGCCAAAGTGGACTTCATTTTTATACGGCAGACTGTTAAGGAATTACAGAGTGATAATTTCAAACTTGCTAAACACGCTCCGTCCTATCCTACGTGCTGGTTGATGCGCCAGCCGGTGCTAAACGGTCACCGCTCCGAGTATTGGCTATACACAAAGCTGCTTAACTCGAAGTATCGCCGGAGCCGAACCCCGACTGCCCATCCAGTAGTGTCGGCACTTATATATTTATATATATGAGCAATCCACGCCATTTCACCTAGCCCGTGACCCCGACCATTTTTTATTTTCCTGAATTTTTTTTGTAAAATTGTACCCCATGAAAGGAATATCCACACGAATTTTTAGATTTTTATCTTTTTGCTTTTATGAATTATAAATTTCCAAAAAATATCGATTTCGGAAGTTTTGGAAACGTTTAAACGCTGCTAACTCTTGAACTAATTGATATATCGACAAATATCAATATATATATTTCATATTGAAGCATACTTTCGTAAAAAAAATATGAAAAAAATTGTCAATTATGCTGGACCACGTATTTTTTGCTTCGAAAGTGGAAATTATTTTTTTTAAAGATGATTGCCATTTTTTTTATTTTGTTTCAAAGAATTGTTTAAAATGGACTGACCTATTCTTTGATTTTTAAGACCAGTCTCATCGTGTCTCCATTTTTCCTTCTATTTTTTTCGAATTATTAAAACAGAAATTATTAATTGCTCTTTTAATAATTCGTTTATTTCGAATTATTAAAAGAAAAAATATTAATTGCTCTTTTAATAATTCTTTTCACTTCTTTTTTTATTTCAAATTATCAAAAGAGAAAATGATTTCCAGAATCAAATGATAAAAATCTTCTAAAAAAAAATATGATTAATTCGAAAAAAAAATAGAAGGAAAAATGGGCCCACGATGAGACTAGTCTTAAAAATCATCGAACGAGTCTCTCTATTTTAGAGAAGTTTTTGAAAAAAAAATAAAAAATGGCATTCATAAAAAAAAAAAATCGTTTGCACTTTCGAAGCAAAAAATACGTGATCCAGCATAATTGATAAATTTTTAAATATTTTTTCATGAAAGTATGCTTCAAAATGAAAAAAATATATATATTGACATTTCTCAATATCTGAGTTAGTTCAGTAGTTATCAGCGTTCATACGTTTCCGAAACTCGCGAAATCGTCATTGTTTTGGAAAATTACAGCTCTTAATAGAGAAGAGATAAAAATCTAAAAATTGGTGTGGATATTCCTTCTGTGAGGTACAATTTTACAAAAAAAAAAATCAGGAAAATAAAAAATGATCGGGGTCACGGGCTAGGTGAAATGGCGTGGAATGCCTCATATATATACATATATAAGATAGCTCCAATCGAACAATGCATAACAAGCATTGTTTTTCAGTCCCGCCTTCGTGAAGCGGCGCAACGAGCTCCCAGGAGCATAGGGAAGCAAGTAATAATAAGAGAGCTTGCGTATATATACGCACTCTGCACCATTTGCTGTGGCCTTTATCTCTCACTCGGGCTGCTGGACCGACCGGAGCGCATACCTCGTTGTGCACTCTCCGCATCGTTCGCTCTTCTCGCGCCCGGTATTACCATTTCGTACACACTCGGACACACCTACACACGCATACACACGCGCGTGCACACCCTCGCACACACACACACACACACACATAAATGTACTTGGAACGTCCGTGCGTTGGCTTGTAACACGGGTATACATAAATACGCACGTGCGTATGTGCACTCTTAATGCGCTATATATGTATATATGCATATATTGGTGGGTGAGGAGCGAAAGCACGCTTGCTCACACTCAATTGCCAGCTTACGCGGATCGCCGGAGATTCTCTCGTGTACCCATATTATTCTGTATAACACGAGAGCATATATATATATATATATATATATATATATATATAAGTAAAGTACATGGAGACAAGCGTGAACGCGAAGGGAATCGACGGGAATGAAAATACAAGAGTAAAAGAGAAGCGTGTTCTCCACGCACGCTGTATAAGCAAAATACCGTATCTGTAATACCGGATCCCAGCTATATTCATACAAATATATCGGTACTCTAATAAACACGCGATCCAATGTGCCTTCTCGCGTATTCCCAATTGGAGTAAATTCTCTAATCGGTATATTCGATATGGCTTTATTATTGTCGCCTCTCTCTCTCTCTCTCTCTCTCTCTCTCTCTCTCTCTCTCTCTTTCTCTCTTTCTCTCTCGATCTTCGTCTCTGCCAATCTTGATCTTGAGCTCGATCTCGGTCTATTAAAATGATTATATATTAGAAATGATTGTCGGACATGAGACACAAGTTGGGAAGTCGTGACGCGATCGATAAACGCATGTATATATAATTTTCGTGAAAAGTAACCGTGCAAAATGTGCTTTTTTTTCTTTTTCTTTTACACTTTGAGTTCGATCGCTTTCCAATTTTTCGCAATCACTTTTCCATTGCCGAGTTCTTTATTTTATTTTTTTTCTCATTGTCTTCAATTATTTTGCAAAATTATTCATTTTTTTTTTTTTTATGGTTTCATTATATCGGGGAGTCATTCTGGTGGAAAATGTGTAAGGGATCATTTTATTGAAATTATATACACAAACACATATGCATATATATATATATCGTAAAATTGCGGCAAAATTGTGGACGAGTTGACGAAGAATTACGGCTAATTATAATAATTATAGAGCAATCGTCATTTAGCGCACAGAATCGTTGGGAATTCAACCCCCCCCCTCCCGCCGCTCTTCTGCATCGGTTCAAACTGCGGGTCCACACACACACACACACAGACCCGTAATGTGTTTATAGGTGAAGCATAAACGAAAGAGAAGACGCTAAATAACCCTGCAGTTGGTCGAACATGTGCGCACAATTACGATTTCTTCTCTCTCTCTCTCTCTCTCTTTCTCTCTCTCTCTCTCGCTCTCTCTCTCTCTCTCTCTCCCTCTCTCTCTCTCTCTCTCTCTCTCTCTCTCTCTCTCTCTCTCTCTTCTCGCTCTCTCTCTCTCTCTCTTTCTCTCCCTCCCTCTCTCTCTCTCTCTCTCTCTCTGTCTCTATCTCTCTCTCTCTCAGCCTCTCTCTCTCGTAGAGTCTTTTCAGTCGTATACGTACACCCTCTCCGATGCTGACTACAAATTATAAACGGCGTGTACCATACTCTCCCGGGGGCCCCTCTCGTAAAAGCGGCCAAGCTTCGTCAATATTCTTTTCTTTCGAGACTCTGTACACCCCCCCCCCCTCCTTGCGCCACTCAAATTCGCAGTTAGAGCGAGCCGCATTTTTCAACGCAGAGTTGGGCACCGGCTTCGAAACGACCAAAATGGACTTTGGAAAAAAAAGCTTCGTTGAAAATTATAACAAATTAATGGCTGTTGTCATCGTTACATATGATTCAAGACCATTGGCGGATGAAAAAAAAACAAATAATTACATTAATAATAATTATTTTTCCATCGATAATTCTTTTTGTTTCTAATAAATTATTGTCATCATTGTTTTCGCTATAAGCTATTAATTTTTGTATCGCAATCCTAAAGGTCAGAACAATGTAACGATTTATAAATCTAATTCGCTTTGTTTTTAATCAGTTATTCAAGGAGAAATAAGTGCAAGGTGTCAATAGTTTCTCAACCCACTGTGTGTATATGTGTTTAAGTGGGTTGGAAAAAAAAATATATTTGCACACTTCGTTATTCTGAAATGCCTCTTCGAAAAAAAAAAAGAAAAATATTCTTGTAGATTCTTTGACACGATAGCTTAAATTTAATATAAATTATTAATGGAAATGGAAATCTTCGGGAAATACGTAGAAAGGAATCTGCGGATACAGAGAACGAGCGAGGTGTGCAAATACTTTTTATTCAATGTGTGTTAGCCTATATATACATATATGTGTTATTTTTCATTTATGCTGAATTTAACGAAAAAAAAGTTTTTTTTATTCAAAATCAATTTTTTTAGCATAAAAAATCATTTTTTTAGCATAAAAAATCATTTTTTTTTCGTTAAATTCAGCACAACATAAAAATGAACCGTTTCAGGCTTGTCGAAGCCGAATTGGAAATCACAAACTTATAACACTATTCTCGAAAAAATATAATTAATTCGAAAAAAATAAAAGGAAAAATGGGCCCACGATGAGACTTGTCTTAAAAATCATAGAATGGGTCACTCTATTTTAGAGGATTTTTTGAAAAAATAAAAAAATGGCAATCATCTTTTAAAAAAATAGTTTTCACTTTAGAAGCAAAAAAAACGTTGACATTGATAATTGATAATTGTTTTCATATTTTTTAACGAATGTATGCTCCAAAATGAAAAAAAAAGATATATCGACATTTGTCGATATCACAATTACTTCAGGAGTTATCAGCGTTTAAACGTTTCCAAAACTTCCGAAATCGACATTTTTTTGAACAATTATAACTCCTAAATGAGAAGAGATAAAAATCTAAAAATTTGCGTGGATATTCCATTCATGCGGTACAATTTTACAAAAAAAAAAAAAAATCAGGAAAATAAAAAATGGTCCGAGTCACGGGCTAGATGAAATGGCGTGGAATGCCTCATGTATATATAAATGTATAAGATGAGAAACGCAGCTGGAATTTTTATATAAAATGAAACGGGCAAATTGTGGACACAGGTGTGCTCGTTGAAGCCCCAGCAAAGAGGGACTGTATGCTGTAGAGGAGTGAGGATAAGAAAATTAAAAAGAAAAAAACAACCTCATAATGGAGACACTGTCTGCCCTGGTTTTCTCTGTTCCTCTCTCACTCGCTCTCTCTCTCTCTCTCTCTCTCTCTCTCTCTCTCTCTGTCGCTTCCTATCTACTTGTCACACATTTT
>CAWVQM010000184.1:0-14863 GCA_963932345.1 Ophion ventricosus | reverse complement strand
TCAATATTGAAGTCATTGGATTTTCCACAAACGGATGACTGCCGCCAAAACCTTCCTGGAAGACCACGCCATAACGACGCCATTTGGCAATATTTAAAAATGGAAAAAATTATTTAGATAGTTTAATCGTGTAATAAATTGTACCTAAAGTTTTATAAATGTGAAACGTTTTACCAGGTATGCAAATATGAAACCGGAATTTTTGTATAGAAAATACACGTTTATTGTATGAAATTGATGAAAAATATTTTATTCGAAGTATTGTCCATTGCTAGCTATATATTTTTCCCACCTGTCTGGCAATTTGTGGACGCCACGGCAAAAAAACTGTTGCTCTTTTGAGGCAAACCAGTAATCGAGCCATTTTCGTACATTTTCGTAAGTAGTGAAGCGTTGCTCAGCAAGTGCGTGTCCCATCGATGCAAATAAGGGGTAATCGGACGGAGCCAAGTCTGGTGAGTAAGCCGCATGCGAAAGTATTTCTCAACTAAACGCCTCAATCGTTTCCTTGACCAGTTTTCCTGTGTGTGGTGGTGCATTATTATGAAGCAAAATCACTTTGTGTTGCCTTTTTTGATATTCTGGTCGTTTTTTACGCAAAGCTTGATTCAAATCGATAATTTGTTGTCGGTAGTGTTCAGTATTAACAGTTTCGCGAGGTTTTAGCATCCAACAATGCTTGCAGTTCGCTGTCTTCAAACTTGTTCGGTGGCCTCCCACGTTCTTCGTTTCTCACGTCAAAATCGCCGCTTTTGAATTTTTGAAACCGCTCACAGTACTGTGATTTACCAAGAGCATGCTCACCGAACGCTTCGGCAAGCATTCGATGCGATTCTGCAGCAGTTTTCTTCAAATGGCAACAGAACATTAATGCTGTCCGAAAATCGTAAATTCCAGGCACAAAATTCGTCATGTTCAACGCTATAACAAACTATGTTGGAGTATGAAACTTGTATTGTTGTGAGTTAAAAATCTTTATCAGATGTCAACAAAGCAAATGGCGCCAATGACGCGACTACATTGACAGCTAAGGCCATCTTTGTCAGATGTCAACAATGCAAATGGCGCCAATGACGGTAACTACATTGACAGCTAGGGCCATCTATGGACAGAGATAATAAGACCTGGTATTGCTTTTAAAAAAAATTATCAAAATCGGCTACTTTTTCGTCGTCTAAATGTATTTCTAAAGGGCATGGCGAGCTGACCGTTTGAGAGGATTCCTCTTCCTGAACGACCTGTTACGTGAGCTTCTCGCCTCTATCTTTTCACGGTCTTAGGTTCGTTTCCCGGTAGTATCAAAAGCTCGCGGCATCCGGTTCGTCGTTCTTGTATGGTGCCTTATGCACGTTGAATCTCCCTGTGCATGTCTCTACACGCCCGGGTGCGAGAAATCGCAAGTACGAAAAGCCGTGGGTGTCGCGTGTAAAGTTGGAAAATGCTCGAATACCTGCACACTGAACACCTTGTGCGAGTCTATTATGTGAACGTGGTATGGCAGAATGAAGTAGATTCGTCGTACACTTCTCAATTAAAGACTACTCCGAAATATTTAATTGACTTTTAATTGGGGTGTCGTAATCGTTTTTGAATAATTACTTGAACATTATATATCGTCGTCAAGGTATCTGGATCGTTTGCCTCCTCATTGAGGAAGCTTTTTCGTAGAATGTTTATAGAGATGTGGGTGCATCGCGAAGCTCCCCTCCAAATTTGTGCACGGGATCACGTGAGGATTTTTTTTTGGGAGATCCAACAATTACCGGTTGTGAAATTCAAATAAAAAATTCTCAAAGGACGTGAATCGGGAAATAGCGCGGAATCCGTTTGTATTCCATTGTGGACTCCCTAGGTGCGGCGTCTCTATAAAGTCCCTATAGGGACGTGGTAAGATCTGGGGACTCTATAACACATTTCTGCATGGGTATTGGCGGTCCATTTTCTCTTTTAGCAGGCGGGTTTGAATATCGTGCCGCGAATAACATTCAGATCTCTCGGCGGATTCTTGCTTACTCGGAGGGTTCTAATACGCGTCTTAGATCTGATACACGATGCTACGCGAGACTCTGACCACCTCACTCGAACATCTCAGATTAGGTACTGCGGATTGTACTTCAGTGCTGTATATGTTGTCTTCGAAACAGCACAAAGGTAAAGCATGAAATGTCCTTGTTGCAGGTAGCGATTTCGTTGTCTCGTGTTTCCATCAGTTTCATCAAGCACTGATGGGGTACAAATTACTACAATTGGATTTGCAAATATCTAATTATCTTGAAGGATCAAGGGATCGATTGTATCAATGATATTAGCTTTTGAATCGGTATTCGGCGTTCATGCTAATTGGGGTGAGTGAGGGGCCAATTGATCCTCTCGAGGGACCATTCTGACCAGTATAACTGAAAAAAGTCAGTACGTCTGAGTACCAGCGTTCTCGGGGATGGCAAAAGAGTCTAACGTACAATATCTGGCTTCTTGGGCCGGTCAGGTGTGCCTCGTGAGCTGCATCGCAAATGCGCCCCAAGCACGTCACGTATACAGGAACAAGAGTATCCGGTAGTTGCATCGCGCTGTCAGATGTTCTCTAGGCTACGTAGGGTTTCGATCGCCACAGGGCGGCAAAAAAGATATTCCGCGGTCTCAGCAGAAATCATGCGACCATACCTTTGTATGTGGGGAAGCGATCGGCTCCAGCGGACGTTACTCTTGCCGCATAATATTATGGCGAATAGGGACGGAAAAAGCGGGTGAGAGAGGCAGGGAGAATGGGAGAGGGTGGAAAAAAAGATAGAGGAGGAAAAGGCAAAATGTTCCTCTCTTGGTTAGGACATTGAGGTAACGCGAACGAACGTCATGGGCGTTTCGTCGTAACGGTAGCACAACCGTAACTTCGTGCTTTGATTCGTTGAAGAACAAACTTTTGCCCTCTCCTCCCTCCCGAAGAGCGCCAGGTCGCCCTGGGCCAGAAAATCTTTTTCATTCTGGATAAAGAGAAAGAGAGAGAGAGAGAAAGAGAGAGGGAGAAAGAGAGCTAAAAGAAAAGGAAGAGAAAACGAACGAAGAAACTGAAAAATAAAAGGAACAGGAAGAAGAAAAAAGGAATGAAAAACTAAGACGAAAAAAAGAAGGACGGAATACGGCAAAAGCATGAAAAGAAGGAAGAAAAACAAGAATGCAGTGGTCGCCGGAGGAGGCTGAGATAAAGAGGGATGAGAGAGAGAGAAAGAGAGAGATTGAACCAAGATTCTCCGGAACTCAAAGTCTTTCCAAAGTAACCGGTGGATCTCCCTGCATCTCTCTCTCTCTCTCTCTCTCTCTCTCTCTCTCTCTCTCTCTCTCTCTCTCTCTCTGTACCTTGTGACCTCTCTTGCTCTGCCTGCCTCTCCTTCTTCCCCTCTCGTGTCACTTTCCCATTTTCGTAATGTCGTGTACTGTCGATAGGAAAATATATTTCGATGAAGTTATATCAAAATCCAAAAGTCGTATTTACGAAAGTTTGGGTTTACCGTGTGTACTTTGACTGAACAAGATTACAAAAAAATTGGGAGAAAAAGTATATTTGATTCGAAAAGTGAATAATTCAAGTGCGGTCTTATTGGATTCTGAATTGAATGGTCTTGGTAATTGCGTACACAGAGTACTGCTCATGTTTTTCAATTTAAACAACAGCTCGATAGACTGTTTTTTGGTGCACTTGGAACATGTATCCGAATCAACTGAAGCATTGTATTAAAGCCGAAAGAAAGGAACAGAAGTCAATAGTGGCAATGACAAATGGAATTGATAATATTTCAAGTGAATGTAGTCTATTTCTTCACTACGTCCTGATTGGAACTTAAGGTTATTCATTTTTGGTCGACCACGTTGTCCGCTTTGCAGAATATTTCCTGATTGGAGAAGATACCAGCTCTCTTCGGCACGAAAAAAAATCTTTACGGACAATCAGGTTTTCGGATTAATAGAACTTTCAGAGAGCGGAATTGTCTAGATTGGCAACTGCGTAGAGTCTGGCGAATTATCGAAATGATTACAGGAGGAAAGAGCGGGAAAATCCTCGAGGGATTCCTGCACACGATCAGTTTAGAGGGTGCTGCAAGGACTGGGGTGGCTTTTCCACGCTTCCAACCTTTCCTCCTGTCTGTTCGGCTGTAGCGTTCCATTCTCACCAACAGCGCATCCCAGTGTACGAATATCTGTACATAGGACATTCAACGCTAATTTGGCCGACGATTTTTTTTTCATCAGCTTTTATACAAACTATCAAGAGCTTTCATTATACCGCACGAAGACGAAAATACAGTGGTAAACGTCGTCATTAGTTCTGCACAAAAAGGCTCACCTTTCTATTCTCAGGTCGAAGTTAATTGCTTGCTAAAAATGCCAGCAGATTTTCGTTGAGACGCTCGAGAAGCTTGGAAAAATTTTCATCATACAGGAAGCCTGGAATCTCGCTACCTTTTAAAGGACGTGACTTCAAAAAATTCGGAAAATACCAATTAAATCTTGGCTGAATTAAAACAGCCGAAAACTTGGCTGAAGAGTTTGAGCACGTATCTCCAAAAATTTACAACCAGAGTGGACAAAAATTCATCCTGCCTCTTCGCAGGAAACAATTTTTACTTAATTTGCAATAATGAAATAAAATCATCGGAGAATCAAATTTAAAAAAACGTAAACTTCATCGCCTTGTTTTCCATTCCAGCCGAGCTCGATCTTTTGTTGTCATCTCCTCAGAGAATATTATAGCTCGTTTTGATTTGTATAAGGTGAGGCCCTCTTACGTGACGTAGCCTGGGCCAGTACTCGAAAGGGTGAAACTAATAATTGCCTAAGCACTGATTCTCCAGTTTCTCTGTGCCTTCGTGCAAATTCCACACCCTAGTACTCAAGAAAATTAGTATAGCAATGGGCAACCCTCCGCCTCGCCGGAGTTCGAACAAGAAAAGTGACAAGGGTAAAAGTGTGAGCGGAATGGAAAAAAAAATCTTGTCAAGAATAATTCGCAAATATGGGGTTGTGGCGCCCTCGGCGTTAAGTGCCTCGTATGGATCGAGCGCATCAGGCAGGCTTACCGTTTTGGCTCTACTAGCTGCTTTTGGGAAAGCCACCAAAGCCCAAGACCGCGCCAGTTTATGTGTGTGTGTGTGGCACGTCAGACAAGCCAGGGACTATCGTACACACATCGAATCGCTCTGAACCAAGTCGAATCCACTTGTCGACGCGATGAGTATGTGTGTGTGTGTGTGCGGGGGTGGTGTTGAGGGTGAGGCCGCGGAGGAGAGGATTCCGAGAGATGTGAGTCAGAACAGAGGCATTGTCGCATTAACATTCCTTTCGTGTGAAGAGGGTGCGGAACGGATGGCGGAGCGGTTACGGTTGGATTTGATTATAGAGGGTTTCCCTTTCCCGCGGGCCCTTATCCACCGTGTACGAAGGATTGGTTAGGGTTATACACTTACCCCCCTCGCGATGTTACGAGGTTGTTCGTCGAGGTGCGGCGGAGCGGGGGGGGGGGCATTTCACTCTCTCCCTTTAGCTCCCAGCCGATCGCAGGCTTTTCCTTGTCCCCGTGGGACATAAAAGGGATGTACAGGGAATTTCTTGCTAAATTGATCCAGCTCAGGCCTCCAATCGTCTTCGATCTCATCCATTAGCCTTCGTATGGTATCCCATCGCCTTCGGCACGATCGACGATTCAAATTTTCCTTCATTGCTCGCTACACCTCGGCTCAATTTCAGACAACTATTCCTTCCTTCGAAATCCAAACATAAAAAAAAAAACAATGTCACCCTTATAAGGTTGGAAGCGCCACTACTTTCGTACGCTTCGCCAAATAATTAGCTAACTTTACGGTATTAGGTGCTTGTCACGAACATTGGAAAATCCTGTCTTTTCATTGAAAATACATCTTAGTACATTGCTTTATATGATGGACCTATGTATATGTATACGAGAAAGAAACAAGTTTAACGTCGAAATAGACAAGAGAGGGAGAGAGAGAGGGAGAGAGAGAGAGAGAGAGGGAGAGCAAGAGCATGAAAGGAGGAAAGGGGGCGAGAAAAAAGAACTTCCGGGATGGAAAAGTTCGGGAATGTTGTTGGAAGTACGCTCGGCCTCGGGCCATTTCGCGTTGTGAATATTAACGATACCAAGGGCCATGGTCCATCGGTGTTCCCGCTCCATCATCCCCTCGACCTGGACCACTGCCGAGTCTTATCTTCGATCGTACTGTTCTTTTGAGTTTTCATCTCTTTTTCTTCCTTTTTACTTTCTTCCGGCGCTATTGAAACTGCGGCCGCGCGAAGAGAAGTGTCTTTTTGTTCATTCGTCTCTCTCCTTCACTCTTTCTATATATATATATATATATTGCAAGCGGTTAGGTACGTTTACGAAGCTCGGATTTGCCCCGAGCCTTCACCTTTTCGTCTGCTGTTTTTTTTCCAAAGTATTTCATTGGATATTTTTTTTTATTTCACAGTAAGACGCAGTTGAGAAAAAAAAACGTGGCTGTAGAAAGTTCGTGATGTTCGAGGCAAAAAATAACTAATTTGATTTGTATTCGGGGACCGCATGCGAACGATACGAATAGTCTATACTGCAACGGTAACAGCTGCACGGTAGTGTAACATGATTTGCTTCGGAGTTTCGACAATGAGATTCGTCCATAGAGCGAAAATAGCTTCGAGTCTGCGGCCGGTTAATCATTCGGTGACAGAAGTCTTTCCGTCATCACGTGAATCTGAATATGGAAAATTCGACTGTGTGCAGGCAGAGAGAGAAAGAGAGAGAGAGAGAGAGAGAGAGAGAGAGAGAAGAAGAGAAAGGGACAGAGAGAATTGGTAATTGCAGGGATGCAAGTCAGTGACGAAATACGCGAATATTGGTCTTGCTACCAAATGTGCGAAGCATTAGGTAGAAAAGCCAAATGCTCGGAGATGGCGTACGGCAAGGTAAATGCGGGAAATTGGGAGATCGAGATTTCCGTGTCCCTCATGGCTGATACGCAAAAGTGTGTATATTTACACAAAACAATAGCCAAAGCACTTCAGCAAATTGCGATATTTTTATATACAGGGTGGGGCATTTAAAGTGTTGCAGAAAAATAGCACTCAAACTATTGGTGATATTTAAAAAAGTTATAGATGAAAGTTGTATTTTTTGAGAAGTACATTGTAAAACCATTGTAAAAAACATTAAAATGGTCCCGTACATTGTAATGTTTTTTTCGATGGAGGTGGCAAAGCCCAAGTCAAGGCCAACTCCACTTTTTTTAATCGAACCATACTTATATATTTTTTTTCATGACATAATTACTGACGTTGAGACGAGTTTAGCGACCTACGATACAAGCTTGTTACCGGGCAATAAAGTATCGAAATAAATGAAAACATTTACGTGAACAAGTAAACATGCCTGACGATATGAGAAAAAGAATATGCCGAGAATTTGCCCAAATTACACCTCAAATGTTGGCTGAAGTTAGACGATCTTTTCATCAGAGAAAACACAAATCGAGGCCCTCAATTTGTGAAAAGATCGTTTAACTTCAGCCAACATTTGTGGTGTAATTTGGGAACATGCTCGATGTATTCGTCGAAATGATGACCCTTGATTCGATGGTCATCATCAAATCATCATTACCGAATCAAATCGGAATAATATGTTTTTGTCAAACAACCTCAAATTGTTCAAATTTACAAACCTCAAATTTTGTGATTAAATTTACCACAGTGTTGCGAGAACGGTGCGTTATGATGACCAAAAGACGTTGCGGACTTTTCGAACCATCTCTGCAAAATGTTCACCATTTATGTAGTGAATTTTCACAATTTCTATGCGTTGCTCGATCGTGTAAATCTTCATGACTAAACCTCAATACTTCCTGATGCCAGTTGTCAAAGAATAATACTCTATGTTCGCCACAAAAAAAAATGGCGCGCAATTTAATATGTCAGATCATTTTGAGACACCCTTTATATATATTAAAAATTATTTCTATACTTTTCCAAAGCATTTTACTCACATAGATTCGGCTCAATTGTCACTGGAAAACGAACAGAAATTTTATGAGCCCGAGGTATAGAACTGCGAGAGAAAAGCTGATGGTGAAAAAAGGAGAGAGGGTTGGGGCAGGAGAGCGATGGAACAGGAGTAACACGAAGACAAATTCGAGCATTAAATTATCGCAGGTTTCACGTTGCGATATCGTTCTTTCCTTCGTCCTTTTCCTCGTTTCCTCACTCTCTCTCTCTCTCTCTCGCTCTCTTGCGTTCTCGTACTCTCTCGCTAATTCTCTTTCCCTTGGCTCTTTGCTCAATTTATTTTCCGCAACTTTCGCTCTCTCTCTCTATCTACTTTATGCCGTGATATGAGTGACATTTTTCACTGACGCACGTGACCTCACCTCTGGGACTTTGAAGGTGAGAGGTCGCGGGAACTGCTCGGGCCCTTTCCTCGACCCCGATTTCCCCCCGTGCTATGCTCGAGATTCGAATATACTCGCTGCTGGAGGCAGTTTCATCAAGGTGGAATTTTGCCTGCCCATTCAGTATCGTCACGGTTCGCAGTTAATTTGCATATTTTTTAAAAATATTTAATTTGTATACTTTTATAATTTATATATATACGTTGCATATTTTTATAATTCATAATACCTAATTTGCATACGTTTAAACATATTTCGAATTAAATAATTATATGTTCATCGAGTTCGAGTCGTGTTTCCATCGGAATTCGCTTCCCACGCACTTAAGGCCTTAGGCCACTCAAGAGGCCAAAAAAGGGCAAATTTCGTGGTTTTTTTTAGCGAAACCATAAAATAAATTGGTATTACAAAATAGGGGTTTTATTATACATGTAATTAACTATACAAAATTATTTTTTCACAGCGATACATGTCAAAATGGCGACTGTGCAGCATTTTTCCGATGATACCTTTATTTCTATAAGGTCAATGGCCGGACCAACAGCTCCTATATTTTTTGAGTTATGATGAGAAACTAAAGTTTTTTCGATTATATATAAGAATAGCTATAGAAGTACGTAAGATTTTTTTGATATATTGTTTTTTGTCAAAATGGGGCATTTCTAAAATAAAAAGTATAAAATGCCATGAGAAAATCGTCAGAAAATTAAATATAAAAAAGGAAATATGCAATAAACATATAACAAAAAAATTCTACGTAGTGTTTCAGAAAATGTAATTCTAAATATACAGTTGAAATTTCAAGTGAATCGGTTGAAATTTGTTTGAGTTATGAGTCCGGCATACATGAAAAATGTAGTTTTGAGATAAACGCGTTTAAAGTTAGTAGAAAGTCACGACATGAATCAAGAGGGGTTGCGCTAGAATTCGAAAATCGTGTACTCAGAGATTTTTCACACCCATAATCTTTTCGAATATAACTTTATAGGTACTAAGGTACATTTTTAACAAAAAAAAATCGATTTTTGGAAAATCCTAGAGTCGCCTAAGGCCTTAATATTTACGACGGGTATTCGCGTCATGTCAAGTGTTGACCCTTTTCCTCCATTTCCCTTCCCACACTGTCCTTTTTGCGGTCAAATTTGGAATAAAAGAAAAATAATAGTAAAAACTTTTCAGCAAATTGTGCAAAAGTGAAAAAAAACGGTGGGGGTAAGGGCACCGAGATAGCCTTCGCTTGAAAAGACACCGCGAGAAGGATCGATCGAAAAAATAATTTTCCCGGTGCATCAAAGAATGAAACGAGGCAAATAAAAAACAAACAGAAACGATGAAGAAAATTGCGAAATTGCGAAATTGCAATTTCCCCGATTGAATCGCCGGATTAAAATCTGTCTGCAGCGCCCTTCACAGGCTTGTAAATGTAACGGTCATATAAAATGAAACGAACTCAATTATCTTTTGTCTATATTTATATGTATGTGTGCGGCAAGTTCCGGAGAGCGAGGCCTCAAAATTCGTATTTCATGGGCTCCTTTGCCAGTATTTCCGGTGTTTGTGTGGGTGTGTGCGCGTGTGTGTGTGTGTTGTACGATTACCAGGGAAGAGATGGGCATATGACGACACTTCGGTAGTTTTTGGACAAAGGAAGCTTGCTCTTGCAAGCATGCAAATGTAAGAGAGACAAATAGGCAGAGAGAGAGAGAGGGGAGAGAGAGAGAGAGAGAGAGAGAGAGAGAGAGAGCCAACGATAGACAGTATGGCAGAAAGGCATTCTCGTTCCAACGGTGAGCAATTACACCCACGCAGTGCTCGCCGTCCCTTTTCCCCATCCCTCGAACTGCTACCCCTAAGTCTCGTTACTCTTATACTCGCGAGTCTACCGTCGCCGTTTCTCCACGGTCGAGCAACATCTTGCTCGGATTAGGCGCCACGCAGTGCGGCTGGTGAAGGGGACGTAGCTTACGGGGATGAAAGCAGGCACGCGCACAAGACCTCATGCGGTACGAGCTACGACCGAGAGCTCTACAAGATTTCATCGTTGAGCGAGAGGGTGTGAGACTTAAGATAGCGAGCGAGAGAGATCGAGAGAGAGAGAGAGAGAGAGAGAGAGAGAGAGAGAGAGAGGGAGAGAGCAATGGAGAGAGACGACCATTTGCCATTTCTGGCGATGAATCGCATTCAAATTCCCACAAAAGGAGATTGCATCGTGATACTCCGTGTTCCGAGACTTTTTTTTCCCACCTTTGCCTCATTTTCCGAACGAAATTCTCAGCAAAACGCGAGCCGTCGAGGCAACGTGAAGAGAAAAAACGGTAAAAAAAGAAACAAAAAATCCCTTCACCCAAAGCATTCAGAACTTTCCGCATTCCTGAAAAAAATTCAACTAATTTTACAGTCTCCGTTTCTTGATTAAGTCCTAATCGTGTTGCCCTTTTGGTCCGATCGCTTTGACTTTTTATATCCCTCTTAATATATCCGTCTCCTACATACGACACATCCGACCTTCCACTGCAACTTTTTTCCGCCACGAGATTGAGCGAGCAATCTCCGTGGCAACGGAGAACGCAAATTGGATATGCCCGCCAAAATCTCCGCGGTACGTGGCGTTTTTTTTTCTTCTCTTTCTTCATCCCTCTCGATATGTTTTTCCTTTATGGCAGAGTTGAGTCTCGCTTCGCATCCTCATCGCTTCTTTTCTTCCGTCGGGTCAAGAATTTCGTGTATCCATTTTGGGCCAATTCTACGAACGAAGTCTTGAAACGTGCACCCGTTATTTCAGAAAAGATCGAAATAGAATTCCATGCGAGTTGTACTCGTTATCCGTGAGGGAGTCTCCAGCTTTTGAGAGTGAAAAAGTCCAGTCACGAAGATAGTGACTATTTCTCGTATACATTTATCTGCACCCGTCGTATCCATGTAATAAAGAGTATCAGCACGTCTGGCTGTTTTGAGGACTGCGTTAAAATCATTTTTCAATCGAATCTTTGATTTTGAAGACCTGAAATGACCTTCACACAAGTATGACCGCATTTATCTACATTTTGGAGACTTTTCAATTTCAGTCTGTTTGACAAGAGCGTGTACGGCGAAACTCAAAAACTATTTGGGAGAAGGAATTGAAAAACAAACATACACACTAGATGATATAACCTGAGTCAAAATGTATAGCCTCCTCTAAACACTCGCAGGACCCATTTCTTTTGTAATGCACAAGCCGCTAGCCACCGTTGAACCTACCAAATCTCATTTGTCGAGTTTAGTGCCATGAAGAAGCCTCTATTTGGTTCAGTGTAGCCTCTGTTAGTTCTCCCAAACCTTCTTTCGACTCCCCAGTTTGAGTGAAACGTCAGAACACAGGACTCCTTAATCTACTTTCGATCTCAAGTCCATTGCCTCGACCCCACCTAACCTGCTTTGAGCCCAAATTTGATATCACCTCTATCAACACTCCATTGTGGGCTGATTGTTAACCCGTTCGATGACGAAATGAATACGTTTTCGTTCAATGGCGGGTCCGGAGGGTCTACAGTGCACCTACAGTAGGCTGAATGGAGGGTCCAGCGGGTCTACAGTGCTCCTACAGTGGGCCGAAAGGGGGGCCAGTAGGTTCTGCGGGAGCGCTTGAAGTAGTCCCACCCCTGGGGTTTCGCAGGTTCAGTTGCACTCTGCATTGGCGACCCTTGAGTGACAATGTCCAGCTTCTGCCTTTCGGAAGGTTCATCGGAGGCCTTAATGTATTGGTATTCGAAACATTGTACCCTCGTTTAAGTACCCGATAATCCTCTATCGCTGATCTCTGGTCGGGGAAAGAGGCCTTTATTTTGCGGGTTGGACGCGGCTCGAACATTTTTACTCGGGAAAACGTGATGCTTTGTTATTAAGAAGTGGTCCACCTGCTTTCACAATTGATAATTGCCTTGAATCTCCGAGGCATACTTTCCACAGATTTAAGGCGGGCAACCACTTTAGATGCTTCAAAAAATCAATTTTTTTTTATTTCATAAATCCTTAGTAAAATATCTTAAGAGTACACCCTGAAAATTTCAAAACGATATTCGGATTCCTTCTAACGGTATGTATATAAATGATAAAGACTCGCCGCTCGACTCCCAAGCGCGCTCAGGTATCCACGAGCGATCAGTTAGGTAGTTTGTTTGGGTTTTCATAACCCAAACAAACCCAAACTCGATCGTTTGGCGATTAGTTCCAAAACATCTCTATTCTGGATACAAAATAATCGAAGTAGTGGCATTTCTTGCTGCTATTTTATTCAATGAAGGAAATTCAGCCCTACTCATGGTTATGAATAAACTACAAATCGTAGTTGGCAGGCAGAGTTACGGATATACCGAGCAAATGAATCAGATGCGCGTGGCTCGGCAAAATAGAAAAAGTTTATTAGAGACAAAAGAAGCTCGAAAAGCTCGTAAAGAGGAAATGCGAGCGTCAAATGAGTTGCATGAGGAAAAGGAAGAACTGCTGTATGGTGCTGGAATCGCTGATTAATCGGTAAGACACTTTATCATTTCATTAAACACATTTGACTTTGCGTTTTTCGTTTGTTAAACTTTAAACGTGTTTGTCTCGAAACGACATTTTTTCAATTTGCGGAGATCATAACTCAAAATTTAATTGATGGATCATCTTCAAATTTGGAACACGTTTACATAATATAATTTATTAAAATATGAACCTAAGTGGGAAAGATTAGATTATTGAAAACATATTTATTATTGCAAAATGCCGGGAAAAAATCTAAAAAACGAACAGTTTTTTTCAAACACGTTCCAACATTCAATTCTCGATTTTTTTTTTCAAAATTTAGGTTCATATTTTTAAAAAACATCTCAAGAATGTATAAAAATTTGTTGAACTATTTCAGATGTGAATTACGAGCTGCACAATTCCCGCAAGTCGACAACGACGATGAGGACAGGCCAAGGGACACAGCGGATTATACCTTAATTAATGCATGAAATAACTTGAAAAAATTACCAGAGATGTATGAAAATATGAATAAATTATTATCAGAGGTGCGGAAATTTCCTTTTTTTTCACAATAAAAAAATCCAAAACATCATCCAATTTTCGGTCTCCTAAAGTGGTTGCCCGCTTAATGGTATAATCTGGTGACAAAGACCTCCATATGCATCGATGGTCCAGATCTTTGGTGTTTATTGGTGTAGATAGACCAGGTACGATTGATGGAAAAGCGTGCCCGAAAAGAAGCTTAGTCTGAAAAAATTGCGTTGTCCCAATCGCGGTCCGAACTTTCTTTAGCCCAAGTGAGCCGTTCTTGGACGCGTTTTTCGGACAATAGCGGTTCTTCTGTGACCACGGTCGGACGACAACTGACGCTTTCTATACAAAGCATCTTGGTGGAATGGTCCCGCTATCTGCGCGCGATCGAAAAAAATGTAGCCGTACGCGCTTTTGTCAAAAAGACTGTAAGTTATGATAAGTATGGGGACAGCAGGCTATCAAAAACGATCCTCGAATTCGCACGCTCCAAAAATCGCAAGTTCATCAAATGGTTGTCCGTTTATTCGCTCTCGATCCGTGGCGACTCATTACAGGGACCAGTAATGAATTCATTATTTGCAAGTTTCATAAATTAAATGGTTGTCCATTTATTGACTATTCATAACAGGGCCCATTATAGGGCCCGAAAGTTGGAAAACCTTTTATGCAAGTAGCCTCCAAGTGGATACGCAATGACGGGGGATAGTCGGGACAATGGGAATAGGGTTGAGACTTATTTCGCGCTTTTCTACTTTGTTGGGTAAATTTCACGTTTTGGGTATATGTATATATATATATATACATCCGATAATTTATACGTATCGTATACATATTGCTATAACATAATGCCGCAGAAATTCTTTCTGCGTTCATCCGCAGGGCGTTGAATTATATTTTCCTCCCTCACGCGTAGCGTCTCTTTTTCCCCCTCTCTCTTTTTCTCTCTCTCTCTGTCTGCTGCGTCGCAGCAGATTATTCTGTCAGTCAGCCTGAAATGAACGGAAAAAAGGAGCACGCAAGGGGGGTTTGGAGGGCGCTGCAACGGAGTGGGAAAAAGCGCAAAAATGATAAAGAACAAAACGTCGGCAGACGCGGGTACGAGACCAGGAGAAAAATGCGAAAAATAGTGCGAAAGAGGGAAACGTATAATAAGTGGGAAAAAATGTGAAGAGAGAAGAGAAGGAGAAGAAGGCGAAGAGGGTGGTAGTACCTCGAGATGCGGCTTTCTATGCAAGGCTCGCATGTAAGCGCATTATAAAACGCATTGCAGTTTATGAAAGACTTCTTCTTTCGCAGGTCATACGTCAGTTACCCTGGCGATATGATCCTACACCTGGTTGCGCTCCTCGAGTTCTTTTTTCCAACCCTTCCGCCTTATACATAATATGATGATGATGATGATGATGATGATGATG
>CAWVQM010000183.1:0-42574 GCA_963932345.1 Ophion ventricosus | reverse complement strand
GACATCTACCCTAACTTTTGCCCAATACAGGCGCCGGAGATCCTCAATCAGGACGAACCTCCTCGTCTCGTCCTTGCAACCCCCTCAACGAATGACGAAGTCAACGAAGGATAACGACGAATTTACACTTTTACACTCTACGCTCTCTTTTTTCGCTTCAGTGCATCTAAATTCATTTGGTTCTCATTTAACCTTCATTTTAACAGGATCGTTCGTTTATTTTAGAGAATTTATTTATTAGAAAATCTAATTTAATCTTCATTTTAACAGGACGGTTCGTTTATTTTAGAGAATTTATTTATTAGAAAATCTAATTTAATCTTCATTTTGACAGGATCGTTCGTTTATTTTAGAGAATTTATTTATTAGAAAATCTAATTTAATCTTCATTTTGACAGGATCGTTCGTTTATTTTAGAGAATTTATTTATTAGAAAATCTAATTTAATCTTAATTTTAACAGGATTGTTCGTTTATTTTAGAGAATTTATTTATTAGAAAATCTAATTTAATCTTCATTTCAACAGGATTGTTCGTTAATTTTAGATAATTTATTTATTAGAAAATCTAATTTAATCTTCATTTTAACAGGATTGTTCGTTTATTTTAGAGAATTTTTTTATTAGACAATCTAATTTAATTTTATTTTAACAGGATTGTTCGTTTATTTTAGAGAATTTATTTATTAGAAAATCTAATTTAATCTTCATTTTGACAGGATTATTCGTTTATTTTAGAGAATTTATTTATTAGAAAATCTAATTTAATCTTCATTTCAACAGGATTGTTCGTTAATTTTAGATAATTTATTTATTAGAAAATCTAATTTAATCTTCATTTTAACTGGATTGTTCGTTTTTTTTTTTTGAGAATTTATTTATTCGAAATGCGTTTGGTCCCGTGGAAGTCGTTGATTTTTCAAATCGTTTTGCAATTCGCTCGCAGTATATAAAAATAATAATTTGATAAACAAGATCCTGTGACAATTGTCGACTTTTGGGTTTCTCTGTCTTTCTCTATCTTTCTCTCTCTCTCTCTTTCTCTCTCTCTCTCTCTCTCTCTCTCTCTCTCTCTCTCTTTTGGGAACACTGCCCGCACCTGTTGCATCTACTTAACTGTCCTGTTGATTCTACAATTTAAAAGCCCACGGAATTCGACCGATCATCGGCTGACCGGAAACGAGCTACGGAAATAACCCAAATGAACCCAAATGAGCATTTTTTATTGTCTATTTCAATTCATTTTTCATTTTTCGTTTGGGTTTGTCGAGGTTGTTTGGGTTTGTTTGGGTTTGTTGAGGTTCGTTTGGGTTTGTTGAGATTCATTTGGGTTAGTTTGGGATCGTTTGGGTTTGTTGAGGTTTGTTTAGGTTTGTTGAGGTTCGTTTGGGTTTGTTGAGGTTCGTTTGGGTTTGTTGAGGTTCGTTTGGGTTTGTTGAGGTTTGTTTGGGTTTGTTTGGGTTTGTTGACGTTTTGTTTGGGTTTGTTGAGGTTTCGTTTGGTTTGTTGGGGTTTGTTGAGGTTTGTTGAGGTCTGTTGGGGTCTGTTGAGGTTTGGTTTGGTTTGATTTGGATGGATAGATGGATAGTGAGAATGTGAGAATGTGAGTGAGAGAATGCGAGAGTGAGAATATGAGAAGAGAGTTAGAGAGAGAGAGCAACTCATATTATTTGCATGTACTTTTTTTATCACCCGAAAAGTCCGATTACATTTTCCATGCCATGAAATAGTTGCACTTTGTGTAATATCTGTAGATTTTTTCATGTGGAGCTTCGTTAAAATTGTTTTAAAAAAAGTTTCTAAAAAGTTGAAAAAGTTGGGCCTCAAACGAGACGAGATGAAACAATTTTGCAGCCAATAAACATTAAACTCCAAAAAATTCACTTCTCGTAGACCTTTTATTAACAAATTTACAAAAAACCATTTATTAACAAATAAATACCAATTAAATGGCAAATGCTCTGATCGACGTTGTAATAAGTAAACAAATTTTGTCAAACTTACAAGAGATAATGAACTATGACGTATCGTAATCTTGAGAGACTTGAAAGTTTCGTGCAACGTAAATTAATGGAATACAGGTCGTCCCGTCCCTTTCTCTCTCTCTCTCTCTCTCTCTCTCTCTCTCTCTCTCTCTCTCTCTCTCTCTCTCTCTCTCTCTTTCTCTGGGATCGTTAAGGGGAGACAAGATGTATGTCTACGAAAACATAATTTGCCAAGTTTTCGTCCCCAGAAATAAGTCGCACGGATTTATTCTAAGCTCGACAAATTCCTCGAGTTTTTCAGATCTGTCACGAGAACATATTATTTTTCTCGCAAATAAATTTTGCGCCCCTATGTATTGACAAGAATTTTGTAAAATGTCCAAAATAATTTCGCCATAAGTTATTAAATTATGCTGTTTACATCGAAATTCAAAATTCAAAGTAAAAAAAGTCCAGAATAATTCCTCCATGAGTTATTGAATTCTGCTGTTTACATCGAAATTCAACATTTAAAGTAAAAAAAAAAAGTCTAAAATAATTAATTCATAAGTTATTAAATATTGCTGTTTCCATCGAGATACAAAATTTTAAGAAAACAAAAAAAACACCTTGTCTGCAACGTTGTTGCAGAACATGGAAAACCGCCAAAAAAAAATACGAAGATGAAGCATTGTTTGACGAAGATGATTCGCAAACACAAAAACAACTCGCCGAGCAATTGGGCGTTAGTCAACAAGCTGTTTCCAATCGGCTACGAGAGATGGGAAAGATTCAGAAGACCGGTAGATGGGTACCACATGAGTTGAACGACAGGCAAATGGAAAAGCGCTAAAAACACATGTGACATTTTGTTCGCTCGGTACAAAAGGAAGTCGTTTTTGCATCGTACAGTTACAGGGGATGAAAAGTGGATTTATTTTGAGAATCCCAAGCGCAAAAAATCATGGGTAGACCCAGGCGCACCATCCACATCGACCGCAAGACCGAATCGCTTTGGCAGAAAGACGATGCTCTGTGTTTGGTGGGACCAGAGGGACGTGGTCCCTCTGGGGCTGTTAAAACCTGGAGAAACGGTTAATACTAAACGTTACCAACAACAATTGACCGATTTGAACCGTTCGCTGCTTGAAAAAAAGGCCAGAATACCAAAAGAGGCAACACAAAGTCATTTTTCTTCATGAAAATGCTCCATCACATACGGCAAAACCGGTTCGCGACACGTTGGAAGCACTCAGCTGGGAAGTTCTACCCCATGCGGCTTACTCACCAGACTCCAGAGCAAAAATCTAATCAGGCTGCCTGAGGATCCATCAGGGCCGGATCAGGGATCAATAAGGCGCCCTGATCAGGTACGCCTGATTTGAGCCAGACAGGGGCCTGAGCAGGGATCAATAAGGCGCCCTGATCAGGCACGCCTGATTTGCGCCAGACAGGTGCCTGAGCAGGGATCAATAAGGCGCCCTGATCAGGCACGCCTGATTTGCGCCGGATAGAAGCCTTATCAGGTATCAATAAGGCGCCCTGATCAGGCACGCATGACTTGCGCCGGACAGGGGCCTGAGCAGGGATCAATAAGGCGCCCTGATCAGGCACGCCTGATTTGCGCCAGACAGGGGCCCGAGCAGGGATCAATAAGGCGCCCTCATCAGGTACGCCTGATTTGCGCTGGGTAGAAGCCTTATCAGGTATCAATAAGGCGCCCTGATCAGCCACGCATGATTTGCGCCGGATAGATTGGGCCGGAAAGATTGGGACGGTTATCGCCAAAACCGGAACAAAAACTAAACGATCAAGTCAAGTAAAATAAAAATTTAAACTTTAAAAAAATGTTTTCATATGTTTCATATTTTTAATAACGTTAGTAAACTTGATAACGTGTAACTGCGATAATAATTTAATAAATGTTGATCTATTTTTAAACAAAAAATTAATCAAATGATTGAGCCAGATGACACGCATGTCTCAGGCAGGATGAGGCACCTGATCCGGGCCAGATAAGTTGCTTGATCCGAGCCAGATATAGTGCCTAATCCGAGCCTGGTAAGGTGCCTGATCCGGGCCTGATAAAGCGCCTGATCAGAGCCTGATAAGGTGCCTGATCCGGACCTGAATTTGCAAAAGCGTTACATCCCTGATCAGGGCCGGACTCAATTTGCCTGATCCGGCCCGGATTTGCTATTGTGGCAGCCTGATCCGGTCCGGATTTCACCCTGAACAAATTTCTGCTCGGGCTTGGCTCCTTCGGATTACCACTTGTTTGCATCGATGGGTCACGCACTGGCTGAGCAGCGCTTTGGTTTGTACGAAGATGTGAAAAAATGGCTCGATGAATGGTTCGCAGCAAAAGGGGAAGATTTTTTACTGGCGTGGTATTCACAAATTGCTCGAAAGATCGGAAAAATGTATAACAAGCGATGGAGCATACTTTGAATAAAGCACTTTTTATCATTCTTCCGAATTTAACGTGTTTTTTTTTTTTAGAAAACAAATCCGCATTTCATACTTGTACACCTGGTATTCTTACTTTGATCGTCCACGTAGCTTTCATTCACGTGATGGCGTAAGAAGAAGAAGAAGAAGAAGAACAACAAAAATTATCCTGTTGCACAGAGTCGTCAGAGGAGGTCCTGCAGCGTTCCAGGATACTACGTCAAGAACGAGGGTGCTGAGGACGATAAAAGTGCGGAAATCGAGGAGTATTGCATACCGTGATGGCAAAGTCAAAGGGGCTCTCTCTGACCCAGTTCAATTAACTCCTGTGGGAACAACGACCTCAAGACTCTCACAAAACACTCCTACTACGTATATATGAGGTATTCCAGCCCAAGTGTGTAAACCCGTGACCCTGACCCTCTCGGATTTCTTTGATTTTTTTTCATATGATCGCATTGAGTCTAAAATACACCCTCATAATTTTTTTAGATTTTTCCAAACATCCCTTATTTCAAAAAAAAAAAAATAAAAAAAACGCCATTTTCTTTTAATCTAAAAAAATTCTGAAAAAACCTTGATAATATATAAAAATTTTCAAACTATCACCCGTAATGGGCAGATTTTTTTTTCTGTGTTTTACAAGCTACTAACGTTCTCCAAATTCCAAAAAAATCTCAAATAGCTCACCTTGAGCAGATACTGAATTATTTTGGTACTCAAATTAATTTCGTTGATGATTTTCGAATAATGAGATAGGAATTACCGACAAGTAGAATTATTTATACCTATTTTGAAAAAACATATTAAGAACCCCAGACGCTATATCACGTTGTGGAGCATTATTCAGGCAATACGAGGGCATTAT
The DNA here is from genome assembly GCA_963932345.1 of Ophion ventricosus. NCBI lineage: Eukaryota > Metazoa > Arthropoda > Insecta > Hymenoptera > Ichneumonidae > Ophion > Ophion ventricosus. The sequence continues at coordinate 37,293 of CAWVQM010000183.1, read as the reverse complement.
TCTCATTTTAAGGTTTATAATTCGTATTGCATTATTCGAAAATCAACGAAATTAATTTGAGTACCAAAATAATTCAGTATCTGCTCAAGGTGAGCTATTTGAGATTTTTTTGGAATGTTGAGAACGTTAATAGCTTGTAAAACACAGAAAAAAAAATCTGCCCACTACGGGTGATAGCTTGAAAATTTTTATATATTATCACGGTTTTTTCGGATTTTTTTTAGATTTAAAAAAAATGGCGTTTTTTTTTTTTCAAAAAAAAATTTTTTTTGAAATGACGGATGTTTGGAAAAATCTAAAAAAATTATGAGGGTGTATTTTAGACTCAATGCGATCATATGAAAAAAAAATCAAAGAAATCCGAGAGGGTCAGGGTCACGGGTTTACACACTTGGGCTGGAATACCTCATATATATATGTGGGTGTGTGTGTGTGATTTTGTATTTGGCATGGAATGCTCCATATATATATATGAAGCATTCCATGCCAAATCGACCACTTTCCTGCCCGACCCCATTTCGATTTGAATGAAACTTTAATATGTTATTGTTTTTATCTTAAAACGCTTGTGTGATTCTTTTCAAATTTTTTTACATTATTACAAATACGTAGTGAATTTTTGAAAAAAATCGCCCTTTTTGTTAAATAATGCTCAAAACTTTCTGAAAATTTGACCGATTGAGATCTCTTTTTTAAAATACGTCGTTTTGAAATGTTCTTTATGAAAAAAAAATATTTGAAAAATATTCAGTCATCTTCGACATGATTTTTTAGTTTTTTGAAGAAAAAAAACGCGATTTTTTCGAAGAAAGCCACTTTGGATTTTTGATTTTTTTTTTTTTTTGTAAACAAAATATTATCCACCGGGGCCTGAAATCCAGCGGCCCAGGTTATCCTCCGGATACAATAATATCAATAGTCGGAGATGTTTCTGATGTTTGTAAATACTGGGCATTGTAACGTAGTAAAACTGTAGTAGAGTGAAGAATGTTTACCATCTACCAATATTAGAATCAATAGACAAGTGTATCCATCCAAAGTAACATGTAATAACCGTATCGAAAATGGTATTGTACAGTCAAGCAGAGTGATTTTACAGTCAAGCATGATGTTCCGACGACGCCGGGGAACATGCGAGAACGAATTACAAGAGCCTGCGCCGCTATCACACCAGAAACTATTCGAAAGTCAAGAGAATCATTAATCCGACGTCTTCAAAAATGTGTCGAGGTTAATGGCCATCACTTCGAACATTTGTTACAATAAATTTTCCGCACAAAAAATTCAATTACATTATTCGGATATTCTTATTGTCAATACCATCACGATTTCCCGCTTTTACACGTGTATTTTGGTGACAAATCATTTCAAGGTCATGATATCATAGGTCGTTGGATTCGTCTGAATATCAGCTACAACGTCTTGATAAAAAAAAAAACATGTTCCCATTTGAAAAACCATTGATGACCTTGAGAACGCAAAAACTATGACCTTGAGAAAAATGAATTTTTCACCACTGTATCAGCCTTTCGAAATCGATCGAATTACCTCCTGACATTTTTTTCGTCACTCTAAAGGCAACGGAGATATTTGGGATGGTCACGTTAAATGGTCCACCCTGTATATTTATATATATATATATATATATATATGTGTGTGAGATATATATCTCTTCCCGTGCATTATTTACATATCCTTGTTCGTGCCACTCGAAATTGCGAGACTAACGCGAGTCTGACCATTCGCACGCTCGTTCCACTCGTCCAGGTCGCCCCGCGACAATTTGTCCGACTATTAACGACTCTCACCACTCGATCACCTCTTCTCTCTATCCACGATTTGTCCTCGCACGAAAAATCTTCGAAACCAATTTATCTTGCACTAGAAAAATAGTTTTCAATAAAATTCATCAATTTTCGAAAAAAAATTAATCAAAATTTCGACTGAAAAAGCATGAAAATGAACAAGTGGAAAATCTCAGCGGCCAATTGAAAATAATTGAAAACTCCCAATTCAATATTCCGTATATAACTTCTAATTGTAATTCAATTCATATTAGAAGGCTGAGATTTTTTTTCTTTTTCTCGAGTAATGATTTTCTTTCGCAGTTTTTTAATGGCAATTTTCTGCCACGAAGAATTATTTTCTTTGTGATCCGGTCTTGGGTTTTTTTTTTTTATCATTGTCCTTCTTTCAAATAAGGATTCTGGAATAATGATTTTTTATAAATAAATTAATACTCATTAACAAAACTTTAATTAATTCAATAACAATGTTTCCATAAAACTTGCGTTATTTCAAAGTTTAATTGAAGAATTCGTTTTTTTTTTTTCAATTGAAATTATAAACTTACAAACCTAATATATACATTTCTTTCACAATACATTTATATTTTTTTTTCAAAATTCGATTTTACATGAGAAACATTCGTATTCATAAAAAAAATAGAGATATCAAGATTGTTGAAATTTTTTTCGAAGAGCTATAAGCTTGTACTTCAGACTGCGTACTCCGTTTCTTTTTTATTCCAATTGAAATATGAAATCAATTTTTTTTTTTAATACCATATGTATTGGGAGTACAAATAATTCTCCGCCGTTTTTTTTATCAAAAATTGGGTATTTATTGTGAAAGAACTGTACTTTATGTTTTATTCAAAGTATTGTCCATCGCTAGCCACTACTTTTTGCCATCTTTTTGGCAGCATATCGATACCGCGACGGAAGAACGCTTCATCTTTTGAGGCTATCCACAAATCGACCCAATTTTTGGTATATTCATATGATGTGAAGTGCTGCTCAGACAGGCCGTGCGTCATCGATCGAAATAAATGATAGTCAGAGTGAGCAATGTCTGGTGAATACGGCGGTTGGGGTAAAACTTCCCAATTGAGTGTTTCCAAGTAGGTTTTGATCGGCGCCGCAACACGTGGACGAGCATTATCATGCAGGAGAATAATTTTGTCGTGTCTGGAGTAGTAGTGGGCGCGTTTTTCCTTGAGTGCTCGGCTCAATCTCATCAATTGTGTTCGGTAGAGAGCCCCAGTAATGGTTTCGTTCGGTTTGAGCAACTCATAATACACGACACCAAGCTGATCCCACCAAATACACAACATGAGTTTTTTTTCCATGAATATTCGGCTTGGCTGTCGATGTTGAAGCATGGCCAGGTGGTCCCCATGATTTCCTCTTCTTTGGGTTATCGTGGTGGATCCATTTTTCATCACCAGTGACTATACGATGCAAAAAACCCTTTCGCTTATGCCTGGCAAGCAGCATTTCACATGTGCAAAATCGGCGTTCAACGTTTCTCGGCTTCAATTCATATGGAACTCAATTTCCTTGCTTTTGAATCATTCCCCAACGATTTCAAACGATGTGAAATTGCTTGTTGAGTCACTCCTAATGTAAGTGCAAGTTCTTCTTGCGTTTGGCACGAATCTCCCTCCAATAATCCTTCCAATTCCGCGTCTTCGTACACTTTCGGGCTTCCGCTACGTTCTTTGTCTTCGGCGTCAAACGCACCGTTCTTAAACTTTTGAAACCACTCACGACAACTTATCTCACTTAAGGCAGCCTCACTATATGCTTCTACAAGCAATCGATGCGCCTCAGCTGCAGATTTCTTCGAATTAAAGAAGCAAATCAAAAGTTCCCGCAAATGACGCTTATTCGGCTCCAAACTCGACATTTTCGCATGAAAAAAATTATGTGATGCTTATACAAAATCGCTATTACTTCAAGGTTATGGTCTTGCCAGATGTCCAACCTTACGATATGACGTTTTACATCTGACAATTTCAAACATAACCTCCTGGTGGGGCCATCTTTTGTCAAACGGCGGAGACTTATTTGTACTCCCAATATGTTCACTTTTGCTCCTTACTGTATATTTTTTGCTTTATATTGGATGAAGTAAGAAGTTCTGAGCGTTTTCCGCTAGATGTCTTTAGTGAGCCATATCTCACGATGTATACATCGCATCGGGTCATACGATACGGCGATTTAATGGTGACATTACGCTTCAAAAAAAGTTCTTTGACAGTTTTGTATTTGATGAAGCCAGTTGTGTATTACAGCGTTTCAAAATGGAGGTAAAAAAAAAGAGAAAATTCGATACATTCTTCAGTACCACTACGACCAAGGTGAAAAGGTGAAAAATTTGTGCTGTTTATGGAGCCAATACAGTATCGAATGCACCAACAAAGCGGTGGTTCCAACGATTCCGTTCTGGTAATATGGACGTCGAAGATGAGGCACGCTCTGGTAGGCCAATCGTCGAAAATGTCGATAAAATTATGGAAATCGTCGAGTCGGACCGGCATGTGAGCACTTATTCCATTGCCCAGGAACTGAAGATTAGCCAGAAAATCGTTTGGAACGATTTGCATAAGGCTGGTATCAAGAAGAAGCTCGATGTATGGGTGCCACACGAATTGACGCAAAAGAACCTTTTGGACCGAATTGATGCCTGCGATTCTGTGCTGAAACGTAACGAAATCGAGCCATTTTTGAAGCGGATGGTGACTGGCGATGATAAATGGATCACATACGAGAACAACAGCCGAAAAAGATCGTGGTCCAATCGCGGTGAGCCGGCCCAAACGATCGCCAAGCCCGGATTAACGGCCAAGAAGGTTTTGCTGTGTGTTTGGTGGGATTGGAATGGGAATCATCCACTATGAGCTGCTCCCATCGGGCCAAACACTCAATTCGGACCTCTACTGTCAACAACTGACCAGATTGAAGCAGGCGATCGACCAGAAGCGGCCAGAATTGGCCAATAGGAAGGGTGTTGTGTTCCATCGAGACAACGCCAGGCCGTACACATCTTTAACGACGCGCCAGAAGCTCCGAGAGCTTGGATGGGAGGTTCTGTCGCACCCGCCGTATAGTCCAGATCTGCCACCAAGCGATTATCACCTTTTCAAGCATTGGGAAAATTTTCTTGATGGTACAAAACTGGCCTCAAGAGAGGCTTGTGAAAATGAGCTGGTTAAGTTTTTCACCAATAGGGACGAGGTCTTCTTCAATCGCGGAATTATGAAATTGCCTTCAAAATGGACAAAAGTTATCGAACAAAACAGCGCATATTTGATCTAAATCGGATAATCCTATGTTAATTTCATCATCGAAATAAAGCGAAAAAACGCTCAGAACTTTTTACTTCATTTAATACATACCGTTAGAAGGAATCCGAATATCGTTTCAAAATTTTCAGGTTGTATTCTCAAGATATTTTCCTAACGATTTATGAAATTAAAAAAAAAAAGATTTTTTGAAGCATCCAAAGTGGTTGCCCGCCTTAATAAGGCATAAAAATGTTAATTATTGGCGTAAATATTAATAATAAGCTAAATAAATATTTTCAAATTTGTATTTTATAATTATCCATTGCTTAGTATCGGCGAGTTGCTCGGATCTCGTTTCTCCGACACACCATCGCGCAGTCCTTTCGACAAGTTTACAAATTTTTCCAACGCGTACTTGATTCCGAAAGATATGATTTACGATTGAAGATAACGATTTTCAATAACGCTCAGACTCGTCGGCGAGATGTGAAGAGGCTGAGAAAAAAATAAATAAAAATTTACGACGAGCTGTCGTAACGAACTTTTCACTCGGAGAGGTTATCTCTCGTTAGGGTGCCTCGGACTGTGGCCCTTAAGGTGTTGTCACATGTCGCGATACTGAATCCTGAGCGAAGGATATAATATTATATATTTTCCAATGGAGTTTCTACACTGTACGGTGTACCATTCACGGGGGAATATTCGTGCGGCACGATTTACATTTAGATTGTTGAATGCAAAATTAAATTCTTCCCTACGATTTCACGCCGCTCGCTCGCATTTCTCTTCACGAATCCATTGCAAAGTTTCGAATCAAACGATGTAACTTTACGCGATTTCATTCCCTTTCCGCGTGACTTACTTATCGTATTGATATTAACAAACAAACAAAAATATTCCTTTCTTATGACAATAATAGTATAAATGTTATTACATTGGTACTTTTATAACAATCGTAATATTATGAAACGAGGAATGTTTATTATTTTTTTAATAATCCGATAACTAAGATAATTGTAATTATTGTATTTTTGTACAAAATTAATTGGTTAACCCAAACAAACCCAAGTTTTTATTATAACACCATAATTAATCATTTTTTAAAAACTCGAGTTTGTTTGGGTTGAATTTTCATAGAATTTTGATAGAATTTTTTTAGAATTTTGATAGAATTTTCATAGAATTTTCTTAGAATTTTCATAGCATTTTCATAGCATTTTCATAGAATTTTCATAGAATTTTCTCAGAATTTTCATAGAATTTTCATAGAATTTTCATATAATTTTTATATAATTTCCATAGAATTTCCATAGAATTTTCAAAGAATTTTCATAGAATTTTCATAGAATTTTCATAGAATTTTCATAGAATTTTCATAGAATTTTCATAGAATTTTCATAGAATTTTCATAGAATTTTCATAGAATTTTCTTAGAATTTTCATAGAATTTTCATAGAATTTTCATAGAATTTCCATAGAATTTCCATAGAATTTTCTTAGAATTTTCATAGAATTTTCATAGAATTTTCATAGAATTTTCATAGAATTTTCATAGAATTTTCATAGAATTTTCATAGAATTTTCATATAATTTCTATAGAACTTCCATAGAATTTTCATAGAATTTTCAAAGAATTTTCATAGAATTTTCTATGAAAATGACTAAAGTACAACACCATAATTAATCATTTAAAAAAAAACCCAAGTTTCTTTGGGTTGAATTTTCATAGAATTTCCATAGAATTTTCATAGAATTTTCTATGAAAATGACTAAAGTACAATTTTCCAATTGCAATTAGTAAACTTAACTAAATTAATTAGTAAAATTAGTAAGTTAAACAAAAAAATTACGATTAGTTAAGTGTCAATTTTACTAATTACCGGATTATTGAAAAAAAAATAGTGGTCTTATAATGAAAAAATTGAACGTCAAAATGATAATAACAAAAGAGTTCTTATCAATTAAAAATAGAAACGAACCCAGCAATATTTTTTAAATTAATTCTTTATTAAGTTTTTATTAATTTCCATATTAACTAATTTATTAATTTTATGAACTTATTTTACAATATAATAATAGTAATATTATAGAACTATGTTTTATTTTTTTTAATGATCCAATGATCAATGAAATCGTAGTTATTTCATTTTCACACAAAATTTAAAAACAAATGTTTTATCAATTAGCATTAAATGGTTTTCATTCTGATGTTAACTTTTTTTTATTGCAAGACCATAATTAACAACCCAAACTTAATTAACAGAAAAGCCTTACATTTTATTCATTAATTAAACTCGACTGAGCTCTTCAAAGATTGGATACGACGACAGACCGTTTTGAATCCCACTCACGCACGTGTATAGCATTTCCCCATATCGGTCTTACCTACGTTCGAACCCGGAAACTCGACAATGGAAAACCGTCAACTGCTCTGAGAAAGGCGGCGTGACATGTAATGCGATCTTACGTATTTTACGTAAGATCGCATGGCGCAAAATACGTACATGTGCAAACAATAAGAAACGTTCTTTTCCTCTCTTTTATTCTCGAGTTTACTTTCCAAGAGGATAAAATAGCATCCGTTAGATTTTAGTGTGGGTTTTTTTCCTCAAAAATTCTTGCTATTTTATAATACCACCTTTCAATTGATTCCTACAATTTCGTAATTCCTCTCTATACAGGCCCATTAATACTCGAAGCTTACGTACAGTACAGGCGAGCAGTGAACAGCGCGATCTTGATATTAAAAATACATTTTTTCCTCTCAATTTGCAAGAACTATGAGTGGCTATATAGCTTATCGAACAAATCGCACAATTCTGAAGAAAAAAGTCCTTATGCGTTTTTCTCCCCGATGCACCGTTACTCAGATATTAATTAAATACTGAAGTCCAATCCGCCGTGCGGACGGTGCAACGTATGGAGTGGGGAGTAGCGCGCGTCGAATGAGAGAGCGTCGCGCCCCACCCAGTCACAGCGGACTGGCTCACGCGTACAGTGCAAAGCTGACCGATGCACAGGATTGGCTATCGTCGATCGGTCTATATCCAGAGAACAGCGCATCCTAGAAAAAATTGAATGAGAACTTTTCTCCTCAACATTTCACGCTCTTTCTATTGGCGCTGCTGGCAAGTCTCGAACCGTTAGTATCTGGGAGACTTTTCACACAAGTGTTTCTAATACAAAATGAGGACTGATTTCGTAATAAGGTCTTGCAATTTCGTAATAAGGTCTTGCAATTTCGTAACAAGGTCTTGCAATATGTGGAAGGCGAGAATTAAATAACGAATTTACACGTTTAAATTGCCTCGCATAAACGTCAACCGTATTTTGTTTCTGTTTCATTATACTATCCATCAGACACAGCTGTGATTTCACTTGACCAAATATTTTTTCATCAAATATAAAATTGAGAAAAACACGTGGTTGATGTTCTACAAGAAATTCAGCCACTTTTTCCTAGAGTTTTTCACCTCATGAATAGTATCATTCGATCAATAATAAATATTATTTCCCCAAAGGCTCAACGAATACTTCCATCACGAATAATCAATCGTTTTATAATTACTGACATACTAATTACGAGCTCATGCCTATTGATCTTTGAACAGCAAACATTACGAGCCGAAAGCTTTGAAAAATATTGCCAATAGCGACCAATAAATAATCTTACGATTTTTCTCATTATTTCCATTGCAAAAAATACCCATGACATTTTTTCCTTCGAGAATTATCGTAACAGCAAATAAAAAAAAAATCATGCATATCGTCGAATAACCGAGCACTCTTTACAATTAATGAGTCTGCATAAGCTTGGGGCCCAAAAAGAAATCGATTTTCAATATTTTTTTCCGGCCAGAGTATTGAAACAACGAGGTTGGGATTTTACACGAAATTGATACATAGTCTTACCAAGATTTAGTATTTTTTTTATTGAAAAATATTGATAAACAATTAAGTGATTATTGTTTGAACAAAGTGCCGCCGTTGCTTCATGGTCAATCGGTGTAGATGCTTCTGGCAACTAGGCTCCTCGGAAATGAAAAATAAAAAAATGTACTTTTGCTGTAATAATAAAACTAAAAATAATAAATAAATAAATAAATAATTTATTTATTATTATTAGTTCCACGTCCGCCCGTGGAGGTATCGAAAAAAAAGGCGCTCATGAAGACTGGCTTTGTCGCTGGCATTTTTTATCAAAGAAGCAATAAAAAAATTTTTTTACATACTTCAATATGTGTTTAAAAAACCCTAAAAAAAAAGAAACCCGATCCCTTTTTCAATATTCTAAAAAAAAATTCATCAAATTTAGGCCTTTTTTGCTGACTCTAGAGTGGTGTTGCCCCTTAATCACCGACAGAGCAAAAACAATTGCGCAACTCTTCTTCCCGATATCACCACATTTTTCCTTAATACCCTCGTTTTCCATTACTTTTAAGCTCTCCCTAAAAGTTATTACGGGCAAACGGCACGAATGGCCTTAATCAAAAGCCTCTTCACGTTGAAACATTTCTACGGCGTCTCTCAGTTGGAAAATGAGAAACCCAGCGGGAATTTTTGTTCGGGCTTTGCCCACTTTAATTTGTCAACGAGCGTACGCGAACGAAACGATATTTTCTCCGAATAATATGGCTTTAAAAAAGAAATGAAATAAATAAAAATAAAAAAAAAATTTTAAAAAAATGAAATAAATACATTGCAAAGACCTGACACTGGTCAGGGTTCGGCTCTGGCGGTCCTTAGAGGTAAAGCAGCGTTTTGAATGGCCGATACTCGGAGCGGTGACCGCTCACAATTAGCCATGCACAGGCTGGCGCATCAATCAATCAGCTGAGTGTGTTTTAATGGTTCATCCAACAAAAAAAATCGCAATGAAAGCGAAAAAAATTGCTGTCACGTGGGATGACTCCCTTAAGCATATTTGAGTTTGTTTGGGTTTGTTTGGGTTTGGGAATGGGTGAGTTTGGGATTAGGAGTGTGCATTAATTTTGAAGCTGGTTTCTACTTTGTTGGGTCTAATAAAAAAATTGATTTTGGTGTATCGGAAGGAGCCAATGCTCAAGGTATTACTGGATGGACCGCTGGGCAAAAAGTTATTCCAAAATGGGTGAATCGTGGATTTACAAGTCTGGATAATGTCATATATATTTAGCCTTACGAATAGCTAATTTAATAATAAATTAACACTCAGAAATGTTAATTTTTCACTATTAATAATAATTGAAATCAAATTCGACGATATTGGCTTATGGTTGACTGAGCTTTTGTCAGTTACTGTACAACTCTTTCAACTGTCCAACAACAAAAGTTTCTCATTTTTTTAAATTTAATCAATACGTTCAGATCATCTTATTGTTATCAATAATTACGCAAAAATTCAATATATATTGAGTTTTCCAATGATTATTATTAATTCATCGTTAAAAAAAGGCGATACTCCTCATTACTTTGATTAATTACTCGACAATTACTCAGTCGATTTATTTGAAACTTAGCACAATCAATCGCTTGATCATAAATCTTGATGATATAATATTTTCCGAATTTACGGCGATTTACTTGCTTTCGTTTTGCAACCATTAACGTTTGTAGAAGTTTTTTTTCCCATAAGCAACCGTGTTAAGGGGCCAGTCTACTTTGAAAATTTCAAAAAATTGAAAGCAAGCAAGACTTGAAGAAATCGACGATGATGAGCAATCAGAAGGGATTTTGTACGGTGCAGGAATTGCCGATTGAGTTTAGGTAAGAGTTTTTCATAGTATAAACTTCAAACGCGTTTTTCGCGAAACAACGTTTTCAAAATCTAGCTCCATCGTATCTCTAAAACTAATAAACCGATTCTCTTGAAATTTGAACCACATATTGTAAGCATGATTCGCAACAAGACGACCCTCGAAGGTTTTAAAATTTTGATTTTTACTCTTTTTTTTTGCGAAAAACTGCGAAAAAAACGCGTTTTTTTTTTACTTTTTTCGTTTTTCATCTGCCATTTTTTTATTTTTTGATAAAACTTTATATCCGAGGGTCATTTTGTAGCTGGTGTCATACTGAATCTAATGGACTTTGATTTTTTTGTTTGACACGCCGTTGCCGAGTTGTGATGGAGCTACCTAGCCCACCTATTTTTGAGGCATTACGTTAAACCATAGTTTTTCTACTTAAAAATGAATAAAAATGAAATAAATTTTTTTTTTTAAATGTATTTCAAGACTTTATTTATCAAGCCCAACAACTTTTATATTCATATCTTTTATAAAATCCTCAAAAAAAATCGCGAAAATAGTCTTTTTTTCGTGGCTCCAAAGTGGACTGGCCCCTTAAATTCATATTAGATGAAGTAAAAAGTTCTGAGCGTTTTTTTTCGCTTTATTTCGACGATGAAATTAACATACTTAGGATTATCCGATTTAGATCAAATATGCGTCGTTTTGTTCGATAACTTTTGTCCACTTTGAAGGCAATTTTTATAATTCCGCGATTGAAGAAGTCCTCGTCCCTATTGGTAAAAAAAACTTGACCAGCTCATTTTCACAAGCCTCTCTTGAGGCCAGTTTTGTACCATCAAGAAAATTTTGCAAATGCTTGAAAAGGTGATAATCGCTTTGTGCCAGGTCTGGACTATACGACGGGTGCGATAGAACCTCCCATCCAAGCTCTCGGAGCTTCTGGCGCGTCGTTAAAGATGCGTGCGGCCTGGCGTTGTCTTGATGGAAGACAACACCCTTCCTATTGGCCAATTCTGGCCGCTTCTGGTCGATCGGTTGCTTCAATCTGGTCAGTTGTTGACGGTAGAGGTCCGAATTGAGTGTTTGGCCCGATGGGAGCAGCTCATAGTGGATGATTCCCATTCCAATCCCACCAAACACACAGCAAAACCTTCTTGGCCGTTAATCCGGGCTTGGCGATCGTTTGGGCCGGCTCACCGCGATTGGACCACGATCTTTTTCGGCTGTTGTTCTCGTATGTGAGCCATTTTTCATCGCCAGTCACCATCCGCTTCAAAAATGGCTCGATTTCGTTACGTTTCAGCAAAGAATCGCAGGCGTCAATTCGGTCCAAATGGTTCTTTTGCGTCAATTCGTGTGGCACCCGTACATCGAGCTTCTTCTTGATACCAGCCTTATGCAAATCGTTCCAAACGATTTTCTAGCTAATCTTCAGTTCCTGGGCAATGGAATAAGTGCTCATATGCCGGTCCGACTCAACGATTTCCATGATTTTATCGACATTTTCGATGATTGGCCTACCAGAGCGTGTCTCATCTTCGACGTCCATATTACCAGAACGGAATCGTTGGAACCACCGCTTTGCTGTTGCATTCGATACTGTATTGGCTCCATAAACAGCACAATTTTTTTTGCCGCCTGCTCCGCCTTTTCACCTTGGTCGTAGTGGTACTGAAGAATGTATCGAATTTTCTCTTGTTTCACCTCCATTTTGGAACGCTGTAACACACAACTGGCTTCACCAAACACAAAACTGTCAAAGAACTTTTTTTGAAGCGTAATGTCACCTTTGAATCGCCGTATAGTATGACCCGATGCGATATATATTTCGTGAGATATGACTCACTAAAGACATCTAGCGGAAAACGCTCAGAACTTTTTACTTCACCCAATATATATATATATACAGGGTGACTTTTATAATGTGGCCATGCTTTTTTTAAGGGTCTTGCGCGAGGATTTTGGGCACGGAAAAAATATGATTCTTAATGGTTTTTCAAGCCCTCTTCGAAAAAAAATATGGCAGATTTTTCTCTTCAATAATGTGTGCCAGAAAAAGTAAGGCATTCCGAAAAGAAAGGGAAAATGCATTCCGAGCACATGAGAATGAAGTTTTTTAAATTCCAAAAACAAAACACCCCCGAAAAACTTAAATTGTGCCAGCCATCACAGTGAAAAAAATTATCAAAGATACGACTAAAAGTGGATAAGACAGGATAAAAGTAGTGAAACAAGCGATTAAAATCAGACGCGATCGTGCTATAGGAAGTGCTAGTCTATCGTCACAGCTGCAACTTCCGAATGTTCGGCAATCGCAAGAAGTTAATTGAGATTCCCATGACACGCGGATAAACTAAGGGATCTGAATTTGTCGCCATCCGAGGGCATTGCAGAGAATATTGTCAATTTCGAAAATGTTCGAGCAGCCCATACTCTGCAAATAATATTTTAAATAATTTGCGATTTGTCTTAAATTTTGGAGAAAACAATTGGAACAATAGACTTTAACGTAATTTAGGGTAAAAATATTGATTTTTTCCTACTACGCATATTATTATTTTTCTAATATTCATTAATGCGAGTGTTGTGTGAGCGTGTGCACGCATGAGGTTGCATGAGTGCACGCGCGCGTGTGCGTACCATGGATTCATCCCACGTTTCGCGCGCGCACTGAACGCAGGTTCAGAGAGCGCGCTCCGAGGTTCGGCCGAAACGCATCGTTTGACGCGTTATTTGACGTTTCGGGTTTGTCAGCTGATATCTTTTGCCATCTTGGATATGCAAATTCAGAGCGCACGCGTCAACCTTCCGCCGAAACGCAAAGTTTGACGCGTGATTTGACATTTCGCGTAGCGCCTGCGATGAATTTCTGCCATCTTGGGCACGCAAATGCGAAGCGCGCGCGTCGAACGTCTGCGGAAATGGACTGTTTGACGCGTGGTTTGACGTTTCGTATATCGCCTGCTATCATCTTTAGCTATTTTGGTTGTGCAAGTTCGAAATTCGGGACAGGCGAGCCGATTTGACGGTTCATGTATCGTCTGCTATGATTTTTATTTTACGCGCGGTTCAATATATCGGGTCAAATAAAAAATTACAGTACGAGTCTTTGTCTTTTTTTCTTTCAGAAGACGAAAATGGAAACACATCAACGTTCTGGGAAAATTTGCCTTTTAATCATTAATTGAAAAGTCTCGAACATCGAAAAAATCGCACTTTGGTCATTTTTTCAGACAAATTTACAGTGCCTTTATTTGAAACTCTTATTTTATCTGTGTTTACGCAACAAAGATTGAATCGATGTTGGCCATGGTTCTGGAGGCGTAAATCCGTTATTCCCGAAACAATGATCCGAGGCTCTCCTCGGCTATTATCTTGAATACGGTCGTACTGTGTCTAGAAGTTGAACGATGAAGCGAAAACAATAATAAGCGTTTTTGTTAATAAAAGAAGACAAATGCGGTGCACGTGATGGTACCGCGGTCCTCCATCGAAAATTCCTGATACGGAGGCCCGGAGCTTTTCGCCGCTTTTTACGATAAAAGCGGTGCTTCGAGGACGATAACAGGCGCACTTATTAATAAAAAAACAAAGATAAAAGCAATACTCGTGATGGTTCTGGGGTACTTGTTTAGATATTCCGGATATTATTGGCTCGAGTTGTCCTTCGCTTTTACCTTACTTTCGGTCATTTTGCGTCAATATCTATCACGACGCTCGGAGGACGATTACAGGCGTATTTGTTAACAAACAAAGGTAAAAGCAATGATTATGAAGGTTTTGGGTGATTCGTGGGGACATTCCTGATATGGCGGCTCCAAGGTTTTCTCTGCTTTTACCTTACAGTCAGTAATTTTACGTCAAGATCTATCACGACGCTCGGAGGGCGATTATAGGCGCATTTGTTAATAAACAAAGGTAAAAGCAATGCTGATGAACGTTTTGGGGGATTCGATGGGACATTCCTGATACGAAGGCACGGAGGTTTTCTCTGCTTTTACCTTACTTTCGGTCATTTTGCGTCAAGATCTATCACGACGCTCGGAGGACGATTATAGGCGCATTTGTTAACAAACAAAGATAAAAGCAATGATGATGAAGGCTTTGGGGGATTCGATGGGACATTCCTGATACGACGGCACGGAGGTTTCCTCTGCTTTTACCTTCAACTCCGTGCCGTCGTATTTGGTTGTTTTTTTTTATATGTATTTAATAAGTATGGTATTTGTATTGTTTGATGTATACGAAAAGAGTTCTGGCTCCTAGCTGTTGTCAAATAATTGTAAAAAAAATGTATCGGCATCTTAACTATGCAAGTGTGATCTGCTGATGGATAGGAGTTAGTTCTAGGTACTTTCTGGGTAGAATGCTATGGTATTTGTATTGTTTGATGTATACGAAAAGAGTTCTGGCTCCTAGCTGTTGTCAAATAATTGTAAACAAAATTTATCGGCATCTTAACTATGCAAGTGTGATCTGCTGATGGATAGGCGTTAGTTCTAGGTACTTTCTGGGTAGAATGCTATGGTATTTGTATTGTTTGATGTATACGAAAAGAGTTCTGGCTCCTAACTGTTGTCAAATAATTGTAAAAAAATTTTATCGGCATCTTAACTATGCAAGTGTGATCTCCTGATGGATAAGCGTTAGTTCTAGGTACTTTTTGGGTAGAATGCTATGGTATTTGTATTATTTGATGTGTTCGAAAAGAGTACTGGCGCCTAGCTGTTGTCAAATAATTGTAAAAAAATTTTATCGGCATCTTAACTAGACAAGTGTGATCTGCTGATGGATAGGCATTAGTTCTAGGTACTTTCTGGGTAGAATGCTATGGTATTTGTATTGTTTGATGTATACAAAAAGAGTTCTGGCTCCTAGCTGTTGTCAAATAATTGTAAAAAAAATTTATCGGCATCTTAACTATGCAAGTGTGATCTGCTGATGGATAGGCGTTAGTTCTAGGTACTTTCTGGGTAGAATGCTATGGTATTTGTATTTTTTGATGTATACGAAAAGAGTTCTGGCTCCTAACTGTTGTCAAATAATTGTAAAAAAATTTTATCGGCATCTTAACTATGCAAGTGTGATCTGCTGATGGATAGGCCTTAGTTCTAGGTACTTTTTGGGTAGAATGCTATGGTATTTGTATTATTTGATGTGTTCGAAAAGAGTTCTGGCTCCTAGCTGTTGTCAAATAATTGTAAAAAAAATTTATCGGCACCTTAACTATACAAGTGTGATCTGCTGATGGATAGGCGTTAGTTCTAGGTACTTTCTGGGTAGAATGCTATGGTATTTGTATTGTTTGATGTATACGAAAAGAGTTCTGGCTCCTAGCTGTTGTCAAATAATTGTAAAAAAAATGTGTCGGCATCTTAACTATGCAAGTGTGATCTGCTGATGGATAGGCGTTAGTTCTAGGTACTTTCTGGGTAGAATGCTATGGTATTTGTATTATTTGATGTATACGAAAAGGGTTCTGGCTCCTAACTGTTGTCAAATAATTGTAAAAAAATTTTATCGGCATCTTAACTATGCAAGTGTGATCTGCTGATGGATAAGCGTTAGTTCTAGGTACTTTTTGGGTAGAATGCTATGGTATTTGTATTATTTGATGTGTTCGAAAAGAGTTCTGGCTCCTAGCTGTTGTCAAATAATTGTAAAAAAAAATTATCGGCATCTTAACTATACAAGTGTGATCTGCTGATGGATAGGCGTTAGTTCTAGGTACTTTCTGGGTAGAATGCTATGGTATTTGTATTGTTTGAAGTATACGAAAAGAGTTCTGGCTTCTAGCTGTTGTCAAATAATTGTAAACAAAATTTATCGGCATCTTAACTATGCAAGTGTGATCTGCTGATAGATAGGCGTTAGTTCTAGGTACTTTCTGGGTAGAATGCTATGGTATTTGTATTATTTGATGTATACGAAAATGGTTCTGGCTCCTAACTGTTGTCAAATAATTGTAAAAAATTTTTATCGGCATCTTAACTATGCAAGTGTGATCTGCTGATGGATAAGCGTTAGTTCTAGGTACTTTTTGGGTAGAATGCTATGGTATTTGTATTATTTGATGTGTTCGAAAAGAGTTCTGGCTCCTAGCTGTTGTCAAATAATTGTAAAAAACTTTTATCGTCATCTTAACTATACAAGTGTGATCTGCTGATGGATAGGCGTTAGTTCTAGGTACTTTCTGAGTAGAATGCTATGGTATTTGTATTGTTTGATGTTCACGAAACGAGTTCTGGCTCCTAACTGTTGTCAAATAATTGTAAAAAAAATTTATCGGCATCTTAACTATGCAAGTGTGATCTGCTGATGGATAGGCGTTAGTTCTAGGTACTTTTTTGGTAGAATGCTATGGTATTTGTATTATTTGATGTGTTCGAAAAGAGTTCTGGCTCCTAGCGGTTGTCAAATAATTGTAAAAAAATTTTATCGGCATCTTAACTATACAAGTGTGATCTGCTGATGGATAGGCGTTAGTTCTAGGTACTTTCTGGGTAGAATGCTATGGTATTTGTATTGTTTGATGTATACGAAAAGAGTTCTGGCTCCTAGCTGTTGTCAAATAATTGTAAAAAAAATTTATCGGCATCTTAACTATGCAAGGGTGATCTGCTGATGGATGGGCTTCAGTTTTAGGTACTTTTTGGGTAGAATGCTATGGTATTCGTATTATTTGATGTTGTCGAAAAGAGTTCTGGCTCCTAGCTGTTGTCAAATAATTGTAAAAAAATTTTATCGGCATCTTAACTATACAAGTGTGATCTGCCGATGGATAGGCGTTAGTTCTAGGTACTTTCTGGGTAGAATGCTATGGTATTTGTATTGTTTGATGTATACGAAAAGAGTTCTGGCTCCTAACTGTTGTCAAATAATTGTAAAAAAATTTTATCGGCATCTTAACTATGCAAGTGTGATCTGCTGATGGATAGGCGTTAGTTCTAGGTACTTTTTGGGTAGAATGCTATGGTATTTGTATTGTTTGATGTATACGAAAAGAGTTCTGGCTCCTAACTGTTGTCAAATAATTGTAAAAAAATTTTATCGGCATCTTAACTATACAAGTGTGATCTGCTGATGGATAAGCGTTAGTTCTTGGTACTTTTTGGGTAGAATGCTATGGTATTTGTATTATTTGATGTGTTCGAAAAGAGTTCTGGCTCCTAGCTGTTGTCAAATAATTGTAAAAAAATTTTATCGGCATCTTAACTATACAAGTGTGATCTGCTGATGGATAGGCTTTAGTTCTAGGTACTTTCTGGGTAGAATGCTATGGTATTTGTATTGTTTGATGTATACGAAAAGAGTTCTGACTCCTAGCTGTTGTCAAATAATTGTAAAAAAAATTTATCGGCATCTTAACTATGCAAGTGTGATCTGCTGATGGATGGGCTTTAGTTTTAGGTACTTTTTGGGTAGAATGCTATGGTATTTGTATTATTTGATGTTGTCGAAAAGAGTTCTGGCTCCTAGCTGTTGTCAAATAATTGTCAAAAAATTTTATCGGCATCTTAACAATACAAGTGTGATCTGCCGATGGATAGGCGTTAGTTCTAGGTACTTTCTGGGTAGAATGCTATGGTATTTATATTGTTTGATATATACGAAAAGAGTTCTGGCCCCTAGCTGTTGTCAAATAATTGTAAAAAAAATGTATCGGCATCTTAACTATGCAAGTGTGATCTGCTGATGGATAGGCGTTAGTTCTAGGTACTTTTTGGGTAGAATGCTATGGTATTTGTATTATTTGATGTGTTCGAAAAGAGTTCTGGCTGCTAGCTGTTGTCAAATAATTGTAAAAAAATTTTATCGGCATCTTAACTATACAAGTGTGATCTGCTGATGGATAGGCGTTAGTTCTAGGTACTTTCTGGGTAGAATGCTGTGGTATTTGTATTGTTTGATGTATACGAAAAGAGTTCTGGCTCCTAACTGTTGTCAAATAATTGTAAAAAATTTTTATCGGCATCTTAACTATGCAAGTGTGATCTGCTGATGGATAAGCGTTAGTTCTTGGTACTTTTTGGGTAGAATGCTATGGTATTTGTATTATTTGATGTGTTCGAAAAGAGTTCTGGCTCCTAGCTGTTGGCAAATAATTTTAAACAAAATTTATCGGCATCTTCACTATGCAAGTGTGATCTGCTGATGGATAGGCGTTAGTTCTAGGTACTTTCTGGGTAGAATGCTATGGTATTTGTATTGTTTGATGTATACGAAAAGAGTTCTGGCTCCTAACTGTTGTCAAATAATTGTAAAAAAATTTTATCGGCATCTTAACTATGCAAGGGTGATCTGCTGATGGATGGGCTTCAGTTTCAGGTACTTTTTGGGTAGAATGCTATGGTATTCGTATTATTTGATGTTGTCGAAAAGAGTTCTGGCTCCTAGCTGTTGTCAAATAATTGTAAAAAAATTTTATCGGCATCTTAACTATACAAGTGTGATCTGCCGATGGATAGGCGTTAGTTCTAGGTACTTTCTGGGTAGAATGCTATGGTATTTGTATTGTTTGATGTATATGAAAAGAGTTCTGGCTCCTAGCTGTTGTCAAATAATTGTAAAAAAAATGTGTCGGCATCTTAACTATGCAAGTGTGATCTGCTGATGGATAGGCGTTCGTTCTAGGTACTTTCTGGGTAGAATGCTATGGTATTTGTATTATTTGATGTATACGAAAAGGGTTCTGGCTCCTAACTGTTGTCAAATAATTGTAAAAAAATTTTATCGGCATCTTAACTATGCAAGTGTGATCTGCTGATGGATAAGCGTTAGTTCTAGGTACTTTTTGGGTAGAATGCTATGGTATTTGTATTATTTGATGTGTTCGAAAAGAGTACTGACGCCTAGCTGTTGTCAAATAATTGTAAAAAAATTTTATCGGCATCTTAACTAGACAAGTGTGATCTGCTGATGGATAGGCATTAGTTCTAGGTACTTTCTGGGTAGAATGCTATGGTATTTGTATTGTTTGATGTATACAAAAAGAGTTCTGGCTCCTAGCTGTTGTCAAATAATTGTAAAAAAAATTTATCGGCATCTTAACTATGCAAGTGTGATCTGCTGATGGATAGGCGTTAGTTCTAGGTACTTTCTGGGTAGAATGCTATGGTATTTGTATTTTTTGATGTATACGAAAAGAGTTCTGGCTCCTAACTGTTGTCAAATAATTGTAAAAAAATTTTATCGGCATCTTAACTATGCAAGTGTGATCTGCTGATGGATAGGCCTTAGTTCTAGGTACTTTTTGGGTAGAATGCTATGGTATTTGTATTATTTGATGTGTTCGAAAAGAGTTCTGGCTCCTAGCTGTTGTCAAATAATTGTAAAAAAAATTTATCGGCACCTTAACTATACAAGTGTGATCTGCTGATGGATAGGCGTTAGTTCTAGGTACTTTCTGGGTAGAATGCTATGGTATTTGTATTGTTTGATGTATACGAAAAGAGTTCTGGCTCCTAGCTGTTGTCAAATAATTGTAAAAAAAATGTGTCGGCATCTTAACTATGCAAGTGTGATCTGCTGATGGATAGGCGTTAGTTCTAGGTACTTTCTGGGTAGAATGCTATGGTATTTGTATTATTTGATGTATACGAAAAGGGTTCTGGCTCCTAACTGTTGTCAAATAATTGTAAAAAAATTTTATCGGCATCTTAACTATGCAAGTGTGATCTGCTGATGGATAAGCGTTAGTTCTAGGTACTTTTTGGGTAGAATGCTATGGTATTTGTATTATTTGATGTGTTCGAAAAGAGTTCTGGCTCCTAGCTGTTGTCAAATAATTGTAAAAAAATTTTATCGGCATCTTAACTATGCAAGTGTGATCTGCTGATGGATAGGCGTTAGTTCTAGGTACTTTTTGGGTAGAATGCTATGGTATTTGTATTATTTGATGTGTTCGAAAAGAGTTCTGGCTCCTAGCTGTTGTCAAATAATTGTAAAAAAAAATTATCGGCATCTTAACTATACAAGTGTGATCTGCTGATGGATAGGCGTTAGTTCTAGGTACTTTCTGGGTAGAATGCTATGGTATTTGTATTGTTTGATGTATACGAAAAGAGTTCTGGCTTCTAGCTGTTGTCAAATAATTGTAAACAAAATTTATCGGCATCTTAACTATGCAAGTGTGATCTGCTGATGGATAGGCGTTAGTTCTAGGTACTTTCTGGGTAGAATGCTATGGTATTTGTATTATTTGATGTATACGAAAATGGTTCTGGCTCCTAACTGTTGTCAAACAATTGTAAAAAATTTTTATCGGCATCTTAACTATGCAAGTGTGATCTGCTGATGGATAAGCGTTAGTTCTAGGTACTTTTTGGGTAGAATGCTATGGTATTTGTATTATTTGATGTGTTCGAAAAGAGTTCTGGCTCCTAGCTGTTGTCAAATAATTGTAAAAAAATTTTATCGGCATCTTAACTATACAAGTGTGATCTGCTGATGGATAGGCGTTAGTTCTAGGTACTTTCTGGGTAGAATGCTATGGTATTTGTATTGTTTGATGTTCACGAAACGAGTTCTGGCTCCTAACTGTTGTCAAATAATTGTAAAAAAAATTTATCGGCATCTTAACTATGCAAGTGTGATCTGCTGATGGATAGCCGTTAGTTCTAGGTACTTTTTTGGTAGAATGCTATGGTATTTGTATTATTTGATGTGTTCGAAAAGAGTTCTGGCTCCTAGCGGTTGTCAAATAATTGTAAAAAAATTTTATCGGCATCTTAACTATACAAGTGTGATCTGCTGATGGATAGGCGTTAGTTCTAGGTACTTTCTGGGTAGAATGCTATGGTATTTGTATTGTTTGATGTATACGAAAAGAGTTCTGACTCCTGGCTGTTGTCAAATAATTGTAAAAAAATTTTATCGGCATCTTAACTATGCAAGGGTGATCTGCTGATGGATGGGCTTCAGTTTTAGGTACTTTTTGGGTAGAATGCTATGGTATTCGTATTATTTGATGTTGTCGAAAAGAGTTCTGGCTCCTAGCTGTTGTCAAATAATTGTAAAAAAATTTTATCGGCATCTTAACTATACAAGTGTGATCTGCCGATGGATAGGCGTTAGTTCTAGGTACTTTCTGGGTAGAATGCTATGGTATTTGTATTGTTTGATGTATACGAAAAGAGTTCTGGCTCCTAACTGTTGTCAAATAATTGTAAAAAAATTTTATCGGCATCTTAACTATGCAAGGGTGATCTGCTGATGGATGGGCTTTAGTTTTAGGTACTTTTTGGGTAGAATGCTATGGTATTTGTATTATTTGATGTTGTCGAAAAGAGTTCTGGCTCCTAGCTGTTGTCAAATAATTGTCAAAAAATTTTATCGGCATCTTAACAATACAAGTGTGATCTGCCGATGGATAGGCGTTAGTTCTAGGTACTTTCTGGGTAGAATGCTATGGTATTTGTATTGTTTGATATATACGAAAAGAGTTCTGGCCCCTAGCTGTTGTCAAATAATTGTAAAAAAAATGTATCGGCATCTTAACTATGCAAGTGTGATCTGCTGATGGATAGGCGTTAGTTCTAGGTACTTTTTGGGTAGAATGCTATGGTATTTGTATTATTTGATGTGTTCGAAAAGAGTTCTGGCTGCTAGCTGTTGTCAAATAATTGTAAAAAAATTTTATCGGCATCTTAACTATACAAGTGTGATCTGCTGATGGATAGGCGTTAGTTCTAGGTACTTTCTGGGTAGAATGCTGTGGTATTTGTATTGTTTGATGTATACGAAAAGAGTTCTGGCTCCTAACTGTTGTCAAATAATTGTAAAAAATTTTTATCGGCATCTTAACTATGCAAGTGTGATCTGCTGATGGATAAGCGTTAGTTCTTGGTACTTTTTGGGTAGAATGCTATGGTATTTGTATTATTTGATGTGTTCGAAAAGAGTTCTGGCTCCTAGCTGTTGTCAAATAATTTTAAACAAAATTTATCGGCATCTTCACTATGCAAGTGTGATCTGCTGATGGATAGGCGTTAGTTCTAGGTACTTTCTGGGTAGAATGCTATGGTATTTGTATTGTTTGATGTATACGAAAAGAGTTCTGGCTCCTAACTGTTGTCAAATAATTGTAAAAAAATTTTATCGGCATCTTAACTATGCAAGTGTGATCTGCTGATGGATAGGCGTTAGTTCTAGGTACTTTCTGGGTAGAATGCTATGGTATTTGTATTGTTTGATGTATACGAAAAGAGTTCTGGCTCCTAGCGGTTGTCAAATAATTGTAAAAAAATTTTATCGGCATCTTAACTATGCAAGTGTGATCTGCTGACGGATAGGCGTTAGTTCTAGGTACTTTCTGGGTAGAATGCTATGGTATTTGTATTGTTTGATGTATACGAAAAGAGTTCTGGCTCCTAGCTGTTGTCAAATAATTGTAAACAAAATTTATCGGCATCTTAACTATGCAAGTGTGATCTGCTGATGGATAGGCGTTAGTTCTAGGTACTTTCTGGGTAGAATGCTATGGTATTTGTATTGTTTGATGTATACGAAAAGAGTTCTGGCTCCTAACTGTTGTCAAATAATTGTAAAAAAAATTTATCGGCATCTTAACTATGCAAGTGTGATCTGCTGATGGATAGGCGTTAGTTCTAGGTACTTTTTGGGTAGAATGCTATGGTATTTGTATTATTTGATGTTGTCGAAAAGAGTTCTGGCTCCTAGCTGTTGTCAAATAATTGTAAAAAAATTTTATCGGCATCTTACCTATACAAGTGTGATCTGCTGATGGATAGGCGTTAGTTCTAGGTACTTTCTGGGTAGAATGCTATGGTATTTGTATTGTTTGATGTATACGAAAAGAGTTCTGGGTCCTAGCCGTTGTCAAATAATTGTAAAAAAAATTTATCGGCATCTTAACTATGCAAGTGTGATCTGCTGATGGATAGGCGTTAGTTCTAGGTACTTTATGGGTAGAATGCTATGGTATTTGTATTTTTTGATGTATACGAAAAGAGTTCTGGCTCCTAACTGTTGTCAAATAATTGTAAAAAAAATTTATCGGCATCTTAACTATGCAAGTGTGATCTGCTGATGGATAGGCGTTAGTTCTAGGTACTTTCTGGGTAGAATGCTATGGTATTTGTATTGTTTGATGTATACAAAATGAGTTCTGGCTCCTAACTGTTGTCAAATAATTGTAAACAAAATTTATCGGCATCTTAACTATGCCAGTGTGATCTGCTGATGGATAGGCGTTAGTTCTAGGTACTTTCTGGGTAGAATGCTATGGTATTTGTATTGTTTGATGTATACGAAAAGAGTTCTGGCTCCTAACTGTTGTCAAATAATTGTAAAAAAATTTTATCGGCATCTTAACTATGCAAGTGTGATCTGCTGATGGATAGGCGTTAGTTCTAGGTACTTTTTTGGTAGAATGCTATGGTATTTGTATTATTTGATGTGTTCGAAAAGAGTTCTGGCTCCTAGCGGTTGTCAAATAATTGTAAAAAAATTTTATCGGCATCTTAACTATACAAGTGTGATCTGCTGATGGATAGGCGTTAGTTCTAGGTACTTTCTGGGTAGAATGCTATGCTATTTGTATTGTTTGATGTATACGAAAAGAGTTCTGGCTCCTAGCTGTTGTCAAATAATTGTAAAAAAAATGTTTTGGCATCTTAACTATGCAAGTGTGATCTGCTGATGGATAGGCGTTAGTTCTAGGTACTTTCTGGGTAGAATGCTATGGTATTCGTATTATTTGATGTATACGAAAAGGGTTCTGGCTCCTAACTGTTGTCAAATAATTGTAAACAAATTTTATCGGCATCTTAACTATGCAAGTGTGATCTGCTGATGGATAGGCGTTAGTTCTAGGTACTTTCTGGGTAGAATGCTATGGTATTCGTATTATTTGATGTATACGAAAAGGGTTCTGGCTCCTAACTGTTGTCAAATAATTGTAAAAAAATTTTATCGGCATCTTAACTATACAAGTGTGATCTGCTGATGGATAGGCGTTAGTTCTAGGTACTTTCTGGGTAGAATGCTATGGTATTTGTATTGTTTGATGTATATGAAAAGAGTTCTGGCTCCTAGCTGTTGTCAAATAATTGTAAAAAAAATGTGTCGGCATCTTAACTATGCAAGTGTGATCTGCTGATGGATAGGCGTTAGTTCTAGGTACTTTCTGGGTAGAATGCTATGGTATTTGTATTATTTGATGTATACGAAAAGGGTTCTGGCTCCTAACTGTTGTCAAATAATTGTAAAAAAATTTTATCGGCATCTTAACTATGCAAGTGTGATCTGCTGATGGATAAGCGTTAGTTCTAGGTACTTTTTGGGTAGAATGCTATGGTATTTTTATTATTTGATGTGTTCGAAAAGAGTTCTGGCTCCTAGCTGTTGTCAAATAATTGTAAAAAAAATTTATCGGCATCTTAACTATACAAGTGTGATCTGCTGATGGATAGGCGTTAGTTCTAGGTACTTTCTGGGTAGAATGCTATGGTATTTGTATTGTTTGATGTATACGAAAAGAGTTCTGGCTTCTAGCTGTTGTCAAATAATTGTAAACAAAATTTATCGGCATCTTAACTATGCAAGTGTGATCTGCTGATGGATAGGCGTTAGTTCTAGGTACTTTCTGGGTAGAATGCTATGGTATTTGTATTGTTTGATGTATACGAAAAGAGTTCTGGCTCCTAACTGTTGTCAAATAATTGTAAAAAAAATTTATCGGCATCTTAACTATGCAAGTGTGATCTGCTGATGGATAGGCGTTAGTTCTAGGTACTTTTTGGGTAGAATGCTATGGTATTTGTATTATTTGATGTTGTCGAAAAGAGTTCTGGCTCCTAGCTGTTGTCAAATAATTGTAAAAAAATTTTATCGGCATCTTAACTATGCAAGTGTGATCTGCTGATGGATAGGCGTTAGTTCTAGGTACTTTTTTGGTAGAATGCTATGGTATTTGTATTATTTGATGTGTTCGAAAAGAGTTCTGGCTCCTAGCGGTTGTCAAATAATTGTAAAAAAATTTTATCGGCATCTTAACTATACAAGTGTGATCTGCTGATGGATAGGCGTTAGTTCTAGGTACTTTCTGTGTAGAATGCTATGGTATTTGTATTGTTTGATGTATACGAAAAGAGTTCTGGCTCCTAGCTGTTGTCAAATAATTGTAAAAAAAATGTTTTGGCATCTTAACTATGCAAGTGTGATCTGCTGATGGATAGGCGTTAGTTCTAGGTACTTTCTGGGTAGAATGCTATGGTATTCGTATTATTTGATGTACACGAAAAGGGTTCTGGCTCCTAACTGTTGTCAAATAATTGTAAACAAATTTTATCGGCATCTTAACTATACAAGTGTGATCTGCTGATGGATAGGCGTTAGTTCTAGGTACTTTCTGGGTAGAATGCTATGGTATTTGTATTGTTTGATGTATACGAAAAGAGTTCTGGCTCCTAGCTGTTGTCAAATAATTGTAAAAAAAATGTTTTGGCATCTTAACTATGCAAGTGTGATCTGCTGATGGATAGGCGTTAGTTCTAGGTACTTTCTGGGTAGAATGCTATGGTATTCGTATTATTTGATGTATACGAAAAGGGTTCTGGCTCCTAACTGTTGTCAAATAATTGTAAACAAATTTTATCGGCATCTTAACTATGCAAGTGTGATCTGCTGATGGATAGGCGTTAGTTCTAGGTACTTTCTGGGTAGAATGCTATGGTATTCGTATTATTTGATGTATACGAAAAGGGTTCTGGCTCCTAACTGTTGTCAAATAATTGTAAAAAAAATTTATCGGCATCTTAACTATGCAAGTGTGATCCCCTGTATATAGACACAATGTATGTGAAATCTCGGATGCAGTTCGTAACTCGTTTATCGCGACGTCGTCTCGATTCAGTCCCAGGAATCCTAGTAATGTATATATACATATATCTACCAACATACATACATATATACTCATACATATATATTCTAATAAAGAGATCGAGAAAATCTCGGGTATTCTCGATTGCAAATTCCGACAAATGTCGAAGGACATATATGTATATACAGTGGGTAAAAAAAAGTATTCGCACACCTCGTGTTTTTCAAATTATCCTGCGAAGAAAAAAAGTGTAACTCACGTAGACTTGTCGTTCGGTGTTCTGAAACCTTGCGTCCGAACCTTTCAAAACCACAAAAGACTGCGAAAATATTTCTATTTTAAGTATAATTTTAAGCTGGAAGAAAAAATCTTGTAATAAATTAAGTCATGCACCTAATAAAAAAAATAAACATTCGATCCAAATTGAATGAATAAATATCAAACACGATATATCGCACGAATACGAGAAACGAATATATAGCTTCATGACATTAAAGTGCTTTATTCAAATCGAGTGATCTTGATTTGAATAAATAAATTGAATAAATAAAAGTTTTTATAATGGAATGCAATAGGAAAAATTTGATTTCACGAAAAATCTAGTTAATTAAATAAAAAAAATCAAATAGACGCATCTAGTTAATATCTAAAGAAATTTTTCTGTCAGTGTATAGATGAATAAAATTATATTAGATGTGTGAATTAATTTTTAGAGTTTTTTTTTCCATACTCGCGGTTTATTAAAAAATAGACAAAACTGTGTTTAATCCAGGTAATATCCCCCGTTGCTTTCTACAACCTTCCCGCCACCGATCTGGTAGCATACAGATACCATCACGATAGAAGCTGGCTGGTTTCGAGGCGATAAAGTCATCGACGAATTTCCTAATTTCTTCGACTTCTCGGAAGTGGCTCCCTCTTAAGCTGTGCGCCATTGAGCGAAATAGGTGATAGTCGGATGGGGCCAAGTTCGGTGAATATGCCGGATGAGGAAGAACTTCCCAGCCCAGGTTTAAAATAGTTGTTTGGCTCGTACTAGCAGAGTGAGGTCGAGCGTTATCATGCAGGAGAATGACTTTTCGCCTTCCGTGTCCTGTGAATGGCCTTTTTTGCTCAATTGCTTCGCTTAAACGATTCAATTGGTCACTATATCGTTCTGCAGTGATCGTCTTACCCGCTTCTAGAAGTTCATAATAAAGAACACCCTTTGTGTCCCACCGGATACACAAAAGCGTTTTTTTTTTTGACGTTCATTTGCGCTTTGGGAGTTGATGTTGTTGGTTCTCCAGGGTCAACCCATGCTTTTTTCCGCTTGGGATTCTCATAATGGATCCATTTTTCATCCCCCGTCACGATTTTCCAGAGAAAGTTCTTCCTTCGTTGTTTGCTAAGCAACCAAAGACACGTGTTCATCCGTTGTCCGAGGTTATATTCGGTAAGTTCATGTGGGACCCATTTCCCGAGCTTCTCAATTTTTCCCATCGCGTGTAACCTCTTGGCAACGGTTGATCGATCAACTCCTAGTTCGGCTGCAAGTTCTTCTTGTGTCTTTGAAGAATCTTGGATCAGTAAAGTTTCCAAATCGTCGTCCGAAAATTTTTCAGCCTGTCCAGCACGCGCACGGTCACTGAGTTCGAAAATCATTGTTTCTAAAACGTTTAAACCAATAAATTGCATGTTTCGCATGACACAATACTCTTCCCGAACACAGAACAAATTGACTCCCACGCTTTGGTGGCAATTTTACCTTGTTGGAATTCGTAAAGAATGCAGTGGCGAATGTGCCGCGGTTGTCATTGTTCTTGCTACTTTATTTTAAGGTCATGATGCTCGCCCAATAAATTCCTACAGCGTCTTGAACTGGGCTGTGTCAATACTTTAAAATCCTAAAAGAACGTTGAAGTATATCAACTTGAAAGAGGATTTCCCAGCCTGCTAGAAAAATCTGTAAAAATTAATTCACACACCTAATAATATTTGCGTCAAAAAATATATTAACTTCGAAAAATAAATAACACCCTAATACATATCCACGAAACAATGTCCCGCAATGATGTCAACGTTTCGCACATTCCTTTATCGATTTGTCAAATTCATTCTTTCGGACAATTTCCTTCCTCCATACCCGTGCACTCTGTCTCATAACTGTTCATTAATAAATTGTTAATATTCCGTGGGTGTTTATTTTGCGGAAATGGATGGACTGGATTTAGCCAAGCAGTGTGGGTTTAATCGTCGTTTCGCGTTCGTAAATACGACGAGCGGTCGTATAGCGGGGCGAGAGAGGTTCGATTAAATTAATTGTTGCATCCGATTGTTCAACGTGTGTGCACGGGAAATGAGCAACGTTCGTTTTCTCCAGCTGACAGTTGTATTCCATGATATTATTGCTTCGCGTGTCGCCACGTGTGGTACAATTCGAAATGCAATTTTTTTTCAATGACGCTCGGATGAACTTCTTCTTTTTTTCTTCATTGCAGCTGTTGATGTTTTTTGAATCAAGTATTCGTTTGGATCGCAATTGAAAATGCAATTTTCTGGATGACGCTTGAATTAACGTGGTTTGAAAGAAAAAAAAAAATCGTAAAAATTATTTATTGGAATCATTTGTGTTTTTTAACGTGTTTTTTTTTGTCGTTGCTGTTGTTGTTGTTATTCGGGTTATTATTGTTGTTACTATCGCTGTTGTTGTTGCCAGCATTGGCACTATTATTGATACAGCGATAATAATAATAATCTAATATAAAAAAATTAATATCTGTGTGTTCGTCTTCTATGCGTTCGTGTATCGGTCATCCGATTGAGTTGAAACTTTGTACAGTTGTTGTTGGCACTTGTGTGAAAGTTTCTGACATAGTACCATCGAAGTACAATGTGTGGCGCGCGAGTCATATGGGATATACGGTACTGGAGAAAAAAAATGTACGCACTAGTCGAAATTTCTTACCGCACTAAAATTTACATAACGGACTCAAAAATAAAGGTAATTGAATTTAGTAGTAGTAGTAGTAGTAGTGGCGGTGGTGGTAGTAGTAGTAGTAGTAGTAGTAGTAGTAGTAGTAGTAGTAGTAGTAGTAGTAGTAGTAGTAGTAGTAGTAGTGGTAGTAGTAGTGGTAGTAGTGGTAGTAGTGACAGTAGTAGCAGTAGTAGTAGCAGCCGCAGCAGCAGCAGTAGTAGTAGTAGTAGTAGTAGTAGTAGTAGTAGTAGTAGTAGTAGTAGTAGTAGTAGTAGTCGTCGTCGTCGTAGTAGCAGTAGCAGCAGTAGTAGTAGTAGTAGTAGTGGTGGTAGTAGCAGTAGTAGTAGTAGCAGTAGTGGTGGTAGTAGTAGTAGTAGTAGTGGCAGTGGTAGTAGTAGTAGTAGTAGTAGTAGTAGTAGTAGTAGTAGTAGTAGTAGTAGTAGTAGTAGTAGTAGTAGTAGTAGTAGTAGTAGCAGTAGTGGTGGTGGTGGTAGTAGTAGTAGTAGTAGTAGTAGTAGTAGTAGTAGTAGTAGTAGTAGTAGTAGTAGTAGTAGTAGTAGTAGTAGTAGTAGTAGTAGTAGTAGTAGTAGTAGTAGTAGTAGTAGTAGTAGTAGTAGTAGTAGTAGTAGTAGTAGTAGTAGTAGTAGTAGTAGTAGTAGTAGTGGTAGTAGTAGTAGTAGTAGTAGCAGTAGTAGTAGTAGTAGTAGCAGCAGTAGTAGTAGTAGTATCAGTGGTAGTAGTAGTAGTAGTAGTAGTAGTAGTAGTAGTAGTAGTAGTAGTAGTAGTAGTAGTAGTAGTAGTAGTAGTAGTAGTAGTAGTAGTCGTCGTCGTCGTCGTCGTCGTAGTACTAACAACAACAACAACAACAATAATCATAATAATAACAACAACAACAATAATAATCATAATTATAACAACAACAATAATAATAATAATAATAATAATAATAACGGTGATGGTAAATTATCACTACCACTATTATTATCATTGTCCAAGTTATACAAGTCTCGTTACGTAAAATTTGCAACATTGTCCTTCTATCGTTACACTTTTCTCACTCTATACGATTCTCTTTTACTCTCTCACATGCGTCTAATGGATCACTTCGAAATAAAAAAGAAAAAGAAAAACGTAAAACAGAAGAAAAAAAACCATCAGCGGGACGAGCGTGTAGCGTATATAGAGCGTCGATAAAATTACGGTTTAATGCGCTGCGGCAATCGTTACCGCGCGATCTCGCACTTGCGTCAATTTCATCGTACAATTGAATTATCCGACATCTGGAGATGCGAATCGATTGAAAGGAGAGCGAGCTTTCGGTTTTTTCCCCCCGACAACACACTATGCAGCTATGAAAAGCTTTGTTCAACAATAATAATAACATTAACTCTTTGTTCAACAATAATAATAACATTAACTGTCGTTATTGTGTATTGCACTGTGAAAAAAAAAACAAACAAATTATTTAAATAGGATTTACTTAAATTGAATAGGTTTTTTTCTTGTCTCACAGCCTACTACGACCCTACTTGTTTCAAATATATTTGAAACCCATTGACCCATTTTTCATCGCCAGTCACCATCCGCTTCAAAAACGGATCGTTTTCGTTACGTTTCAGCAAAGAATCGCAAGCATCAATTCGATCCAAAAGGTTCTTTTGCGTCAATTCGTGTGGCACCCATACATCGAGCTTCTTCTTGTGACCAGCCTTATGCAAATGGTTCCAAACGGTTTTCTGGCTAATCTATAGTTCCTGGGCAACGGAATAAGTGCTCACGTGCCGGTCCGACTCGAGCATTTCCATGATTTTATCAACATTTTCGACGATTGGTCTACCAGACCGTGCCTCATCTTCGACGTCCATCCCGAGCAGAAATCTAATCAGGCTGCCTGAGGATCCATCAGGGCCGGATCAGGGATCAATAAGGCGCCCTGATCAGGTACGCCTGATTTGAGCCAGACAGGGGCCTGAGCAGGGATCAATAAGGCGCCCTGATCAGGCACGCCTGATTCGGGCCAGACAGGGGCCTGAGCAGGGATCAATAAGGCGCCCTGATCAGGCACGCCTGATTTGCCCCGGATAGAAGCCTTATCAGGTATCAATAAGGCGCCCTGATCAGGCACGCATCATTTGCGCCGGACAGGGGCCTGAGCAGGGATCAATAAGGCGCCCTGATCAGGCACGCCTGATTTGCGCCGGATAGAAGCCTTGTCAGGTATCAATAAGGCGCCCTGATCAGGCACGCATGATTTGCGCCGGACAGGGGCCTGAACAGGGATCAATAAGGCGCCCTGATCAGGCACGTCTGATTTGTGCCAGACAGGGGCCTGAGCAGGGATCAATAAGGCGCCCTGATCAGGCACGCCTGATTTGCGCCGGATAGAAGCCTTATCAGGTATCAATAAGGCGCCCTGATCAGGCAAGCATGATTTGCGCCGGACAGATTGGGCCGGAAAGATTGGGACGGTCATCGCCAAAACCGGAACAAAAACTAAACGATCAAGTCAAGTAAAATAAAAACTTAAACTTAAAAAAAAATGTTTTCATATGTTTCATATTTTTAATAACGTTAGTAAACTTGATAACGTGTAACTGCGATAATAATTTAATAAATGTTGATCTATTTTTAAACAAAAAATTAATCAAATGATTGAGCCAGATGACACGCATGTCTCAGGCTGGATGAGGCACCTGATCCGGGCCAGATAAGTTGCTTGATCCGAGCCAGATATAGTGCCTAATCCGAGCCTGGTAAGGTGCCTGATCCGGGCCTGACAAAGCGCCTGATCAGAGCCTGATAAGGTGCCTGATCCGGACCTGAATTTGCATAAGCGTTACATCCCTGATCAGGGCCGGACTAAATTTGCCTGATCCGGCCCGGATTTGCTATTGTGGCAGCCTGATCCGGTCCGGATTTCACCCTGAACAAATTTCTGCTCGGGATATTACCAGAACGGAATCGTTGAAACCACCGCTTTGCTGTTGCATTCGATACTGCATTGGCTCCATAAACAGCACAATTTTTTTTTGGTCGCCTGCTCCGCCTTTTCACCTTGGTCGTAGTGCTACTGAAGAATCTATCGAATTTTCTCTTTTTTTTTACCTTCATTTTGGAACGCTGTAACACACAACTGGCTTCACCAAACACAAAACTGCCAAAGAACTTTTTTTGAAGCGTAATGTCACCTTTAAGGTAGTATGTGCACGAACCTCCTTATTAGAAAAAAAAATTGATTTTTTTGTATGCTGTAGTATAGACATACAGAATGACGTGCGCGAAAACTCAGCATGCCTTACCGGCTAGATACAATAATAATTAATTCACGAAATCAATGCATTTAACCCATACCATATGGGGAATCCGTGCGGATCGAGCTTTGAGACGAAAATAATAGTAGTTCGCGAATAGATATGAGCTATGCGAAATGCGACAAATAACAAGAAAACAGTCGCGGTTACGTATGTTGCATACAAAATCTAGGCTACGGGATATTTCGAGCAGATATTATCGATTGAATCGATTAATTTTTGCGTTCACTAGCCGTGTCTGTCATGGCGGGAGAGATGGCGTAGATTTGGCAAAACCGCACGCCGTCAGCTGTGTTCGTATCCGGGAGGCCGAATCGAGCCGGTCAATTTGAATGCAACGACAAAAGTTGTAGATTCTTTAAGCGAGAAATTTGCTCATTAATGATTAATAATTATGGATTGAATATTATATAATGAAGTTTTTATCATTCTTTTTTATGTTCGCGGGCGTTTTTTGTACTCCATATTGTATGTAAGACCGAAGTTACATACGCACATTGCACACACACACACTACACAGATGCTTACACACACGGACGGCATAAACAAACTTTTGACATTGATCGGAAGCGGCTGAGGACAGCGTTGCCACGAATATTGCCAGAATTTTGAAATAGCGGACGGTGAGACAACTCAAGTCAAATCTGATTGCTATTTTAATACTTTACTTTTCATAATATAATGCACACAGTTATCACATACACTTCTCAAATTATTATTTTCCGTATCATATTTATTATTGTACCTAAAGGTATTATATTTTGCATTTTTCAGATTCGAAAATTGATAGATACTCCGTTGACTAGTCAATCCGCTAGTACTACCTTAAATCACCGTATAGTACAGGGTGTCCAATAGGAAGTTGCTAAAACTAATTAAGTGTCTCTTCCCTCCATGAATTCAATAGGGGTCCCTTTTTCTAAGGCGCATACCTGAGGCCCCGCAGTTTTATTCCAGCCGTGGTTGAAGCAAGTACGCGCGCGTCAAAATGAGTGAGCTCACAACGGAAGAAAAAGTATATCTTATTGAGTGCTTCTTCTCGAGGGGAAAAATTTATAGTAATGCGTATGGAGGGTTTCGTACTAAGTTTGGAACTCATAGAGTTGCCAGCGAAAACACTCTGAAAAGGTAAGAATTTAATATTTATTCATATTCATCTATCACGCAACTTGTGTTTCAATTCAATTAAACTGCATTGAAGTAATTTTACGTTAATTTTTGTAGGATAATCGATAACTTCGTGGAGTATGGTACACTCCAGGACCGTAGACACGAGTTGCCAGGTCCATCTGTTACGGTGACTACACCAGAGAAGATCAACGAAGTTGAGAATTATTTCAAACAAAATCCAAATGATTCGATTCGGAAAGCTGCTCAAGCATTAAAAATAACCAAATCATCATTACACAACATTTTGAAATATTTTTTAAAGTTTCATCCGTATAAAATAAGCACTCATCAATTGTTAACTGAACATGCCATGACGAAACGCATCGAATTTTGTAACACTATTACGGGAATGTTTGAAGCCGAAGAACTTAATGAGAAAATGATTATTTATTCCGATGAAGCACATTTTTGGATGAATGGGTACGTAAACAAGCAAAATTACCGGTTTTGGGGAACGGAAAATCCCAACATATCGCTAGCGAAGTCCCTTCATCCACAGAAAGTAACGGCATGGGCAGCGATTTCAGTAAAAGGAATTTATTTGCAATTCTTGGAATCTACGGTAACAGGAGAGACTTACAAACAGCTTTTGGAAACGAAATTCTTCCCTTATGCAAAAAAGAGGGGACTGGTTAAAAATTTTTACTTCATGCAAGATGGAGCGACGCCGCACCGGACTCATGAGGTGTTTGAAGCTATTCATCGCGTATATGGGACTCGAGTAATCGGTCTGGGGTACCCTAAATTTGCTCAAGGCGGACTAGAATGGCCTCCGTACTCACCGGACCTGAACCCTTGTGATTTTTTCTTCTGGGGTTACATTAAAGATCATTGTTACGCTAAAAACCCACAGCACAGTAGAAGAACTGATCGCGGCCATCCAGGAAGTGGTTCGCGGCATTACGAACGATATGTTGGACACAATTTTTCACAGTTTTCAAAAGAGAATTGATTTTTGTGCACAATCTAACGGTTCGCACTTCGAAAATATCTATCATTAATCACTGTACTTTTTCGTTATTTTTATAAGATGTAATAAATTGCCATAAAAAATATTTGACTGGGTTTTATTTATGTGCGTTTAAAACTGCAGAGTTTCCTCTATTTAAAGCAATTTGGCTTTTCTGATTCTGTGCACGTGTTTTGAAATGACAGCCGATTAGCTTCAGCAACTTCCTATTGGACACCCTGTATGACCCGATGCGATTTACAACATCGTGAGATATGGCTCATCAAAGACATCTAGCGAAAAACACTTAGAACTTTTTACTTCACCCAATATTTTCAAAAACCCCTACGTATTTCTCTAGCTATAATCATGTAAAAGAATAGGAATTAAATTTTTTTTTTTTGCACATTCAAATTTGCCTCAGTGACTATTTTGTACATTTTTTTAATATAAATTTTTTTTTGTTCACTCCAAGATTTGACTAATAAAATCCTTGAATATTATTATCCTCTTACTTGTCCTTCCACCCAAAAAAAAAATCGCGAAAAATCGTTTAATTTTAGACGATTTTAGATTTCAATATCAGAAGAATTTTTCTGTCAGTATATTATTAATTTTATCAATGAATAAAATAAACGTACTAATTAATATAGCTCAATGAAAACAATTTACAAATTTAGTAATTTATAAATAATTTATCAATTAATAAATGATTGTACTACTTACAAACACAATGAATATTAAAATTAAGTAAAGATTCCGTGCTGAATTTGCTAAAATAAAGAAACTGTGCGAAATTAAACAAATTTTTTCTTTTCATTTCATCCCGAAAGTGGACTAACGTAACGAAGTTGATATTTAATTGCACGTACCACGGACCGAGGGCGAAAGAAAAAAACAAACAAAAAAATCAGTATCCATCAACATTGGAGGGTGAAATCGAGCCTCGTTAAATAATATGCCATGTTTTTTTTTTCACAGACGTTTCCACAGCTATGAGCTGGGATTTCTTTTTCATCGTCAATGAAGGGTGATTACGTAAATATGCAGAGATTTTCTGTTCTGCCTGCCTTGCTCACCCTTGTCGCTTACCAAGCCGCCGGTGAATGACTGTGGATGTAATATCGTGGAAAAAAACAGCAATAATGGCATATCGTCTCTTCACGCCCCACTGGCCATTCCGTCAAATAAAAGCTCGATCCTTGCATACGCGTAGGTGTGTGTGCGCGTGTGTGGGTGTGTGTGTGTGTGTGTGTGGGTGTGTGTGTGTGTGGGTGTGTGTGTGTATGTGGGTGTGTGTGTGTATGTGGGTGTGTGTGTGTATGTGGGTGTGTGTATGTGGGTGTGTGTGTGTGTGTGTGTGTGGGTGTGTGTGTGTATGTGGGTGTGTGTGTGTATGTGGGTGTGTGTGTGTGCCTATGGTGTTTTCCTTCGTTGCTCTATGACGTGCGATATCAACGACAAGGAACCGGAAACAACCCGGTCAGGGAGAGAGATATTTATCTTGTACTCTGGAGCACCAGTTCCCTTCACTGCCAAAAAAAAAAACGTATTTAATTGAAACAGGATGTATCTAAGGGATTACGTTGGTTTCGAAGCCAAAATAAAAGCATATTTTCTCGATTTTTTTTAAATGTAATATATAAATTAATTTATTCAAAATATTAAGCACACAAAAGAGCACCATTTAAACAATATTAAAAAAAAAAATTCATCCAAACATTTGGGAAATTCAGCCGGTGGGACCTGGTTTCCGGAGACCCCTAAAAGTGTCCTCATGGTGATCAGGATAACTCATGATAGCTTTATCTTGAATTAAAAAACCAATTTTTTTCTGTTAGCAGATAAGTATAGCGGGGAGAGTACGATTTCCGGGGCGACAAAATTTAACCACGGATTCTGGTCCTTCGAGCTGAAATAAATCAAAAGTGAAGAGTTAAAAAAAATCGATATCTCGCTTAGTTTTCGAGATAGCGATTTTTGAATTTTTTCAAAAAATTCGAATTTTGACCTTAAAAAAAATGAGTTTAATCGACGATTTGAGCAACCCATCCATAGATACACACCACACTGCAACCTAGCCCAACCCAACCAAATCCAAAAAAACCCAAACAAACCCAAAAAAAAAACAAAAAAAAAACCCGACGGAACGCACTACATACAATTAAGCACAATAAACCATTTCTCTTTTAGTTTGCATTTATATACGACTCTTTAGCGTTACCGAGAATGCACCACGTGGAGGTAGAGTCGATTTGCATTC
>CAWVQM010000181.1:12500-20333 GCA_963932345.1 Ophion ventricosus | reverse complement strand
AAAGAATCGCAGGCATCAATTCAGTCCAAAAGGTTCTTTTGCGTCGATTCGTGTGGCACCCATACATCGAGCTTCTTCTTGAGACCAGCCTTATGCAAATTGTTCCAAACGGTTTTCTGGCTAATCTTCAGTTCCTGGGCAATGGAATAAGTGCTCACGTGCCGGTCCGACTCGACGATTTCCATGATTTTATCGATATTTTCGACGATTGGCCTGCCAGAGCGTGCCTCATCTTCGACCTCCATATTACCAGAACAG
The DNA here is from genome assembly GCA_963932345.1 of Ophion ventricosus. Lineage (NCBI taxonomy): Eukaryota > Metazoa > Arthropoda > Insecta > Hymenoptera > Ichneumonidae > Ophion > Ophion ventricosus. The sequence continues at coordinate 20,075 of CAWVQM010000181.1, read as the reverse complement.
AATCGTTAGAACCACCGCTTTGCTGTTCGTTACTGTATTGGGTCCATAAACAGCACAAATTTTTTTGTCCGCCAGCTCAGCCTTTTCACCTTGGTCGTAGTGGTACCGAAGAATGTAGCGAATTTTCTCTTTTTTTTTACCTCCATTTTGAAACGCTGTAACACACAACTGGCTTCACCAAACACAAAACTGTCAAAGAACTTTTTTTGAAGCGTAATGTCACCTTTAAATCGTCGTGTAGTATGACCCAGGGGCCTGACACTGGAATAAATTCTCTTAAAGTAACGTGTCCCCGTTATTGTCGCCACGCAAACTAGCCCACCATGCGGCGCTAGTGGTTCGCAAATCGAACTACGATTTGCGGACAGCATTGGTTTTCTGTTATCATTTGAAGAAAACTGCTGTAGAATCGCATCGAATGCTTGTCGAAGCTTACGGTGAACATGCTCTTGGTAAAACACAGTGTTTCGAGTGATTCATGAAAAATTCAAAAGTGGTGATTTTTACGTGAGAAACGAAGAGCGTGGGAAACCAGCGAAAAAGTTCGCAGACAACGAATTGCAAGCCTTATTGGATGAAGATGATACTCAATGTCAACGAGAACTCGCGGATCAATTGAATGTGACGCAGAAAGCCGTCTCCATTCGTTTGAAAGCCATGGGAAAGATTCAGAATGTGGGAAAATGGGTTCCGCGTGAACTGAATGAAAGACATCAAGAAAATCGAAGAACCACTTGTGAAATGCTGCTCGACAGATACAAGAGAAAGTCATTTCTCCATCGAATCGTGACAGGTGATGAAAAATGGATACATTTTGAGAATCCTAACAGTCGGAAATCATGGGTGAATCCAGGCGAACCATCGACATCCACTGCAAGACCAAATCGCTTTGGAAAGAAGACAATGCTCTGTGTTTGGTGGGATCGGAAGGGTGTAATCTATCATGAGCTGGTAAAACCTGGTGAAACCGTTAACACTGATCGCTACCAACTTTACTTAAATGTAGACAAGAAGGTTTGATACCGAAACACATTTTTTTCCAAACACTTGAATATTCAAATTTCTGGTAACAAAGGTAAATTAAAGCTTATCAGAATAACACACAAATTTCACAAATCATTACTAAACATAGAAATTGATGACCTCAACTTTCGAATGAAAATACTTAACCAAAAAATAGAAAAGAACGCTAAAATAATCAATAAAACTCAAAACAATATTAAGGAAAAATGTTTCACTTTGGAACAAATAAATTTAAACAAACTGTCAAAACTCTCATATGAAAAACACAAACAAACAAAAAAACTCCAAAATCTTAGATTCCAACGAACCAAGAACATACATCATTTGCAACCATGGCGAATTTTTAAGATCAACATCATCACAAACACATCTGAATCGAAACAACATACAGGGTGTCCAATAGGAAGTTGCTAAAACTAAATAAGTGTCTCTTCCCTCCATGAATTCAATAGGGGTCCCTTTTTCTAAGGCACATACCTGAGGCCCCGCAGTTTTATTCCAGCCGTGGTTGAAGCAAGTGCGCGCGCGTCAAAATGAGTGAGCTCACCACGGAAGAAAAAGTATATCTTATTGAGTGCTTCTTCTCGAGGGGAAAAATTTATAGTAATGCGTATAGAGGGTTTCGTACTAAGTTTGGAACTCGTAGAGTTGCCAGCGAAAACATTCTGAAAAGGTAAGAATTTAATATTTATTCATATTCATCTATCACACAACTTGTGTTTCAATTCAATTCAACTGCATTGAAGTAATTTTACGTTAATTTTTGTAGGATAATCGATAACTTCGTGGTGTATGGTACACTCCAGGACCGTAGACACGAGTTGCCAGGTCCATCTGTTACGGTGACTACACCAGAGAAGATCAACGAAGTTGAGAATTATTTCAAACAAAATCCAAATGATTCGATTCGGAAAGCTGCTCAAGCATTAAAAATAACCAAATCATCATTACACAACATTTTGAAATATTTTTTAAAGTTTCATCCGTATAAAATAAGCACTCGTCAATTGTTAACTGAACATGCCATGACGAAACGCATCGAATTTTGTAACACTATTACGGGAATGTTTGAAGCCGAAGAACTTAATGAGAAAATTATTATTTATTCCGATGAAGCACATTTTTGGATGAATGGGTACGTAAAAAAGCAAAATTATCGGTTTTGGGGAACGGAAAATCCCAACATATCGCTAGCGAAGTTCCTTCATCCACAGAAAGTAACGGCATGGGCAGCGATTTCAGTAAAAGGAATTTATTTGCAATTCTTGGAATCTACGGTAACAGGAGAGAGTTACAAACAGCTTTTGGAAACGAAATTCTTCCCTTATGCAAAAAAAAGGGGACTGGTTAAAAATGTTTACTTCATGCAAGATGGAGCGACGCCGCACCGGACTCATGAGGTGTTTGAAGCTATTCATCGCGTATATGGGACTCGAGTAATCGGTCTGGGGTACCCTAAATTTGCTCAAGGCGGACTAGAATGGCCTCCGTACTCACCGGACCTAAACACTTGTGATTTTTTCTTGTTGGGTTACATTAAAGATCATTGTTACGCTAAAAACCCCAGCACAGTAGAAGAACTGATCGCGGCCATCCAGGAAGTGGTTCGCGGCATTACGAACGATATGTTGGACACAGTTTTTCACAGTTTTCAAAAGAGAATTGATTTTTGTGCACAATCTAACGGTTCGCACTTCGAAAATATCTATCATTAATCACTGTACTTTTTCGTTATTTTTATAAGATGTAATAAATTGACATAACAAATATTTGACTGGGTTTTATTTATGTGCGTTTAAAACTGCAGAGTTTCCTCTATTTAAAGCAATTTGGCTTTTCTGATTCTGTGCACGTGTTTTGAAATGACAGCCGATTAGTTTCAGCAACTTCCTATTGGACACCCTGTACATCACCTAAATTATCAAAACATAAATCAATCAACACAAAATCACAACATCCTTATACTCAACTCTTACTAATAAACAACGGGACACAAATAATAATCTTTTCACTGATCTTCTAAATAATATAAATTCAACAATCACATTAAATAAAACGAACGAATGGCTTATAAATCTCTCCAACATTGACATTCCGCTACACATTTCCACATTCTTGTCACTGGGTGAAAAGTTTTGTTTTCCTTACCTCAAACTCTTCAACATAAAAACGCGCATTCACAAATCAATCTCCGAACTTGAGTCTAAACTGGATTATTTACTCGACAAACCTAGACAAATCGAAATTAGAACCGGATTCACTAAAATCTTAAACAAAATAAATATTCCAACATCATTTTCCAACACTAATCAAATCATAAAACACACGTCCTCATTCCTAAAAAACAACCCTCAACTTTTAGTCACACGAGCTGAGAAAGGAAATTCAACGGTCATTCTTAACAAATCAGATTACATTACAAAAACTCTTAATTTACTCGCAGATTCGTCAACTTACAAATTAATAAATAGAAATCCCATCAACACTCTACAACAAGGCATCAACAATATTCTCTCCAGATGGAAAACCTTAAAAATCATTGATGAAACAAAATTCAAATACTTAAAAGCAGAAAATTGCAACCTGTCTCGTCTCTATTGCTTACCAAAAATTCATAAAAAATAACTATCCACTTCGTCCAATGGTATCATCAAAATGATCGATTTAAGGCCGGATCCTGAATTAGAAGGTCCAAAAAATCGATTTTTTTTTTTATTGTTTAAATCTATTCCTGATGTATCTAAGAATGTCTAGACAAAGTTTTATAGCCCAATTCGAAATATTTCCAAAGATACAGCACTGAACGTAGTGGAGTGTCGAGCAGGTATACGGGCGTTCGGGCAGTTAGGGCGCCCGTTTTCTCGAGTTTTCGTTTTTACGATTTTTCTAATTTGGCGTATCTGATTACAAAAAAACTAGAAGTCCAATCGAAACAAACCAAAGCTTGTTCGCTTCAGTATCGTTTTCTTTTCTATTTGAACTAAAAACATTGTCGAAAAAAAAATTCTTAACAATTTTTTTAGCAAGTTGAAATAATTTTTTTTTCACAAAAAGCACATTTTCTACTTCAAACCCGAAAAAACATTCAAATTTCAAAAAAAAAAATCGTTTTTTTTAGTTCATATAGAAGAAAAATATGTCACAATTAAAATGGTTTTTGGTTTTTTTGTTTCAGATGAAAATTACGAGCTCCATTTGTCACGCCGCATGGAAACAGCAGTGGCACGAATGTGCATAAAAATCGGTTGCCTGTTGATATTTTTCTTTAAAAAAAATTGTTTTCTTATGTTCAGACATGTAATAAAATAATCTGAAAATTGCGCTAAACTTGCTTTTTTTTTACCCGAAAAAAATTCCTCAAAATATCGATTTTTCGAACCGGCTAATTCAGGATCCCGCCTTAAATCGAGCATTGCGTGAAAAACGAGCGGAATATGGAAAAAGGCAACACAGAGTCATTTTGCTCTATGACAATGCTCCATCAAACACAGCAAAACGGGTCAGGCGAAACGATCGGGGCGTTCAGTTGGGAAATACTAGCGCATGCGGCTTATTCTCCAGACTTGGCTCCGTCCGATTATCATCTATTCGCGTCAATGGGACACGCTCTCGCCAAACAACTCTTCGATTCGTATGAAAATGTACGAAAATCGCTCGACAACTGGTTCGCTTCAAAAGAACTGTTTTTTTTTTTTTGGCGTGGAATTCGTAAACTGCCGGAGAGGTGGGAAAAATGGATAAATAGCAATGAAGATTATTTTGAATAAAATATTTTTTTTATCAATTTCAAACGACAGACGTGTAATTTTTACGAAAAAAAAAAATTCCGGTTTCATACTTCTACACCTGGTGTACGCGGTATTTACAGGCAGAGTTGTGAATAATGCATTATTTTGATAATGCATTACTGTATACATTACAAATTACAAAAGTAATGTGTAATGGATATACGTTCCATTACAAATTACAAAAGTAATGTGTAATGGATATACGTTCCATTAAAAATTATAAAAGCAATGTGTAATGGACATATGTTCCATTACAAATGACAAAAGTAATGTGTAATGGATGTGTGTTCCATTACAAATAAGAAAAGTAATGTGCAATGAATGCACGTTCCGTTACAAATTACAAAAAGTAATGTGTAATGGTTGCATGATCAATTACAAATTTCAAAAAGTAATGTGTAATGGACGCACGTTCCATTACAAATTGAAAAAGTAATGTATGATTAATGAGTGCTTCATTACAAAATACAATTACAATAAGGTAATTCGTAGTGGAGAATATTCCATCACAAATAGAAAAATTGCCGTGCTCACATTAGAAATTTGCACATTGCTATCTCATTATTTTATTTCGCTCATTGAAATTTGTTTTAAGTAAATTCGTTTTTCTTCTGCATAAAACTCGACAAGACAAAAAAAAAAAAGGTTTATACTAGAATGTTGCACATTGCTTTCGCTTTCTTGTTTTACACTGGCAAAGCTATCTATACGAGAAAAGTAGAGTTTTTCTCATTTACAAGCCAGTATTGTATCATCAAAAAAAATTAATTCTCAAATCAAAGTCATGATCTCCCATACTTTTATGTGTACTCTTTCAGAATCCGGGGTCAAAATTGAGTTTTGTCCATTAGAAAAATAAATATGGGCGTTAAAAAAAAAACCCGAAAAAATCGGTGACATTTTTTTTGAAGATATATTACTTTTTCAATGCTCAACGAGGCACGCATTCATTACACATAATTTTTGCTTTTTTAAAGAGGAAGCTGATGTGATACAAAAGAATTTGTTTTCCAGTTTTCAATGTTAATGCTCGAAAAATTCTTATATATCTCAAAACTTCGAAAAATCATGCGAGACAATATGTCATATCAGATCAATTTCAATATGCAGTTTTTTTTTCATTATTCGTAACCAGCTTTTGCTTGCAACTTCGCCCATGTCTTTAAAAGTATCGACTTTCTCGTGTAGATAGCTTTGCCTGTGTAAAACAGCAAGGTGAAAGTAATGTGCGAACTTCGAATTTGAACGTTTTTCGTCTGCGTTATTGAGCTTCAAGCAAAAAAAAAAAAAATGAATTAGTCTTGAAAGAACTTTTAGTGAGCGAAATTGAATAATAAGACAGCAACTTTTAGCAAATGTGCAAATTTCTAATGCAAGCACGGCAATTTTGCTATTTGTAATGGAATATTCTCCACTACAAATGACTTTTTATCAATTGTAATTTGTAATGGAACATGCATCCATTACAAATTACTTTTTGAAATTTGTAATGGATCATGCAATCATTACACATTACTTTTTGAAATTTGTAACGGAACATGCGACCATTGCACATTACTTTTTTGAAATTTGTAATGAATCATGCAACCATTGCACATTACTTTTTGAAATTTGTAATGGATCATGCAACCATTACACACTACTTTTCTCATTTGTAATGGAACACACATACATTACACATTACTTTTGTGATTTGTAATGGAGAACTTATCCAATACGCATTATTTAAGGGCGGGGTAAAGTATTAAAATTTATTTTTTTTTTCATTTTTTTAAAATTTTTTAAATGAATGCATAATATCTCAAGAATATTGTGTTAAAATTTCAAGTCGATCGGAGTAAAATTGACGAAGTTATGAGTATTTGAGCGTCTATTGCTCCATGCCGGGTTTTATACCTGGGCGGCGCACGACAGTAAAGAAGAAAGAGTTTTGCTTAGACAAACGCAAAAAGATGCTCTCGATCATCTTGATGGAAGCCTTTTGCTCTACGGACCTGGCATCGACGACTTTCAGTGAGTATAAGAAAATTATCGAGTTTTATTTTGAATTTCTAAAAATTCAAAGATAATTGAAAAATCTGAAAAAATTCATACGTATTCAGAAAAATGAACGAATCACGAAAAAAAATTGGGTTGCGGGGAAATTTGTTGACTAATTTTTTTTTTTTCATCATTTTGTTAATAACATTTTGGAATTATTATTATGCAAAATTAATCTTTTGAGTACCTTTAATATGCATGAATTTTCTCAGATTTTTATGCAATCGAGAAGTGTTCTCAAACTTATGTGCAATGAGCGCTAAGCGACCAAACTCTTCTGCGTTTTTCAAACCGTTTTTCTGAGACTCGTCATATTTGAAGTCCGTGTGCACGATAACTCAAAATCTACTGGACCAATCGCTTTGAAATTTTGCACAGTACTTCTTCACATAATTCACCAGGTATTGTCGAGAGCTTTTTTGTTTTTTTTTAATAATTACTAATTTTTCAACAACAAATTAGCCGATTTTTTTTTGGCGAAAATCGGGTTTTTGGCTCCCAAGTGCTACGAAAAATCGAAAAATCGAAAGAAAAAAAAAATCCTCCCGTCACTACCTCGAGAAACATCTCCTTTAACAAATGCATTTTGATTTTTTTGTTTCAGATGATTCTGTCGCGAGTTATGGTGCACACCGCAAACCAACTTTTTTTCGAGGCGCCTCCGGGGTTTAATTTTCACTCGCTCAATTTTGAATATTTTGCAATGCAAATTTAGGAGAATGTT
>CAWVQM010000181.1:0-5000 GCA_963932345.1 Ophion ventricosus | reverse complement strand
TATATATATATATATATATATATATATATATATATATATTCTCGTATGTATGGGTTATTCCACGAGTAATCGATCTCACGCCTCGTTGGTCCTTCTTTCAAAAGTCTGTTTTATCTCGGCTTCACTTTGACTAAAAGCCTCGTGAACATTGAATTTCTTACGCTGGCTTTTTCGCTTACGTTACAAGCCGTTAAGAAGGAAAAACCTTTTACACTGTTCAAAAAATCGATTTTCTTTTTTCACATATTTCGAAAGTATAATATATTGAGAGTATACTGGAGAATAGAAAAATCAAAATTTGAAGTATTCACGAAGTTATAGCACATAATCGTATAGCACATTATTGAACACATCGTATTGAAACTTTAAGGGATTACGTGGGTTTTGAAAATTTCGAAATATCCATTTTTTAGATTTTATTATCTAATAGTACAGTATGTCTAGTATATTCTCCCAAAGTTTTGAGTCAATCGGAGTAAAAGTCTAGGAGAGAGAGCCTTTGAGAATTCCCCCCGTTGGGAAAAACGGACCGGCAGGCAGGTATACGCATTTTTCTCAAAACACTATTTTTTAAGTTGGACACGATTTCTCAAAAACTAATGCACCGATCTTATGGAAATTTTGCACACTTTTTCAAAATAGCATTGACTAGTGATTGAACGGTTTTTTTTTTTCGATTACAACTAATTTTACAAGGCTATACGTAGCCTTGTACCAAAAATTGAACTATTTTGCATAAAACTCTGCGGAAAATTCTAAATTCAATTTTTTCAAAAATCCTTCGTTCAAACACGAGCTATACTTATCTACTAACAGAAGACATTTGGTTTTTTTTTAATTTCAGATAAAGCTACCATGAGTTATCGTGACCACCACGAGGACACTTTTTTTTTTTTGAGGGGTCTCCGGAAACCAGGTCCCGCCTGCTGAATTTCCCAAATTAATGCATGAATTTTTTTTTTTTAATATTGTTTAAATGTTGCTGTTTTATGTGCTTAACATTTTAAATAAAATAATTTATATATTATATTAGATGAAGTAAAAAGTTCTGAGCGTTTTGTCGCTTTATTTCGACGATGAACTTAACGTAGTTAGGATCATCCGATTTAGATCAATTATGCGCCGTTTTGTTCGTTAACTTTTGTCCATTTTGAAGGCAATTTCATAATTCCGCGATTGACGAAGTCCTCGTCCCTATTGGTAAAAAAAAACTTGACCAGCTCATTTTCACAAGCCTCTCTTGAGGCCAGTTTTGTACGATCAAGAAAATGTTTGCAAATGCTTGAAAAGGTGATAAACGCTTGGTCCCAGGTCTGGACTATATAGCGGGTGCGATAGAACCTCCCATCCAAGCTCTCGGAGCTTCTGGCGCGTCGTTGAAGATGTGTGCGGCCTGGCGTTGTCTTGATGGAACACAACACCCTTCCTATTGGCCAATTCTGGCCGCTTCTGGTCGATCGCCTGCTTCAATCTGGTCAGTTGTTGACAGTAGAGGTTCGCATTGAGTGTTTGGCCCGATGGGAGCAGCTCATAGTGGACGATTCCCTTCCAATCCCACCGAACACACAGCAAAACCTTCTTGGCCGTTAATCCGGGCTTGGCGATCGTTCGGGCCGGCTCACCGCGATTGGACCACGATCTTTTTCGGCTGTTGTTCTCGTGTGTGACCCATTTTTCATCGCCAGTCACCATCAGCTTCGAAAATGGCTCGATTTCGTTACGTTTCAGCAAAGAATCGCAGGCATCAATTCGGTCCAAAAGGTTCTTTTGCGTCAATTCGTGTGGCACCCATACACATCGAGCTTCTTCTTGAGACCAGCCTTATGCAAATGCTTCCAAACGGTTTTCTGGCTAATCTTCAGTTCCTGTGCAATGGAATAAGTGCTCACATGCCGGTCCGACTCGACGATTTCCATGATTTTATCGATATTTTCGACGATTGGCCTAGCCAGAGCGTGCCTCATCTTCGACGTCCGTATTACCATAACGGAATCGTTGGAACCACCGCTTTGCTGTTGCATTCGATACTGTATTGGCTTCCTAAACAGCACAAATTTTTTTGGCCGCCTGCTACGCCTTTTCACCTTGGTCGTAGTGGTACCGAAGAATGTATCGAATTTTCACTTTTTTTTACCTCCATTTTGGAACGCTGTAACACACAACTGGCCTCACCAAACACAAAACTTTCAAAGAACTTTTTTTGAAGCGTAATGTCACCTTTAAATCGCCGTATAGTATGACCCGATGCGACGTATACATCGTGAGATATGGCTCACTAAAGACATCTAGCGTAAAACGCTCAGAACTTTTTACTTCGTCCAATATTGGTTTTGGTTTCGAAACCACGTAATCCCTTAAGGCGGGATCCTGAATTCGCCGGTTCGAAAAATCGATATTTTGAGGAATTTTTTTCGGGTAAAAAAAAAAGCAAGTTTAGCGAAATTTTCAGATTATTTTATTACATGTCTGAACATGAGAAAACAATTTTTTTTAAAGAAAAATATCAACAGGCAACCGATTTTTATGCACATTCGTGCCACTGCTGTTTCCATGCGGCGTGACAAATGGAGCTCGTAATTTTCATCTGAAACAAAAAAAAACCAAAAACCATTTTAATTGTGACATATTTTTCTTCTATATGAACTAAAAAAAACGATTTTTTTTTTGAAATTTGAATGTTTTTTCGGGTTTGAAGTAGAAAATGTGCTTTTTGTGAAAAAAAAAATTATTTCAACTTGCTAAAAAAATTGTTAAGAATTTTTTTTTCGACAATGTTTTTAGTTCAAATAGAAAAGAAAACGATACTGAAGCGAACAAGCTTTGGTTTGTTTCGATTGGACTTCTAGTTTTTTTGTAATCAGATACGCCAAATTAGAAAAATCGTAAAAACGAAAACTCGAGAAAAACGGGCGCCCTAACTGCCCGAGCGCCCGTATACCTGCTCGACACTCCACTACGTTCAGTGCTGCATCTTTGGAAATATTTCGAATTGGGCTATAAAACTTTGTCTAGACATTCTTAGATACATCAGGAATAGATTTAAACAATAAAAAAAAAATCGATTTTTTGGACCTTCTAATTCAGGATCCGGCCTTAAACGCGATTATCTCGAAACCGCATTTTCCAAAAACTTGCTCATGTTACAGTTCAAAAAGTTATCGATCTATATGGCTGACATTTTTGAAGGTTTCTCACTATAACATCATCCGAAGGATATACCTAAAGCGTTAAGGTTATCGCTGTAAATGAATTACTTTTTTGGAGTAAAAATTGTCAGAGAAAATGGTTGAAAAATATGAAAATTTCATTTAAAAGTTACTTTTTTATATTTTTATAGGTATATCCATCCCCTACACAAGTCGATAATCGAAAAATATTTTCGATTTCCGTTTCAGATCAATAGAAAAACAAATCAGACAAATAAAGCACTTTTCGATATCACGCAAAAGACTCGTAAAGGAATGCCCTGTAACGCCGCCATTTTGTTTTGTTAAAAAAAATTTAAGACTCTAAAGTTGTAATAAGATAATGGCAAAATTTAAAAAATGATGCGATTCTTTTATCACCTTTAAAAAAATGCCTTGGATTTGGAAAAATTTCATAAATACGATGAAAAAAAAAAAATTAGACGGATGGTCAAAGGCGTGTTAAGTTGGCGTGAGAGGGCCCCGTACGAGAAAACCTTGTGTATGCGTGCGTATATGAATAATACAGTGCTTTGGTGTGTACAACCGAGTGTGGCTTCCTCGAACTCGAAGCGTGACGAAAAGAATAAATAAAAAATATCAAGTTCCCTTCGTACATCGAATATGTACAGTATACACGAGAATCACGGCGTGTACGAAGGAGAGGGGGGGGGAGAGAGAGAGAGAGGAGAGAGAGAGAGAGAGAGAGAGAGAGAGAAACGAGATTGGATATGGAAAAGTATGTTCCGGAGTCGTAGAACGTGTGGGAGAAATTAACACTCTCGGGCGAGTTGTCCGTAATTTTAGATGCCAGACGTATTGATCTAAAAACCCGTCGAACCTAAAAATCAAAGAAAAAATGACAATTATGAGGATAATAGTACATTATGACCACAAGGACGAAAAAAACTTTTTTTTTAACGCGCGTGAATTTGCAGCACGAGACGAAAGCGAGTGTTGCAATTACACGAGGTTAGAAAAAGTTTTGTCGTCGAGTATTATACGAAATTTTTATTGTACGCGGTGTGAAAATGGATGTTTTATGCACGCTTCGCGTACGTAAAACGTCCATTACCGTACCAAGTGGAATAAAAAATTTTTATTCCGCTCTGTGGAATAAGATGTAGAGCAGCGATCTAACGACCAGCTGTAGACCAGCGGTCACAACTTCTGGTCATAACACGCTGGTTACAAGGGGGTCGGCACTGACCCCAGCCACGTTAAAACAATTGCCGCGTTGACCGTATCGTTTCGAATGACACATAAAAATTCAGGATATTAGTTTGAACATTCTAGAATGTGGTATTCTCGGTATTATATTTCAATATTGGGAGTACAAATTAATTCGGTTTGTTTTCAAGAGATCGCTCTGGCTGTTATGAATGTTTCATAGTGACAGCTGATTTCGGTGCTTTCAGAGAGGTTAGACATCTGTCAATAACATTCACTTTATATCGCTTTGAGTTCCATTAAAAACCTCCCGAGCAGAAATTTGTTCAGGGTGAAATCCGGACCGGATCAGGCTGCCACAATAGCCAATCCGGGCCGGATCAGGCAAATTTAGTCCGGCCCTGATCAGGGATTGTAACGCTTTTGCAAATTCAGGCCCGGATCAGGCACCTTATCAGGCTCTGATTAGGCGCTTTATCAGGCCGCACCTTACCAGGCTCGGATTAGGCACTATATCTGGCTCGGATCAAGCAACTTATCTGGCCCGGATCAGGTGCCTCATCCAGCCTGAGACATGCTTGTCATCTGGCTCAATCATTTGATTAATTTTTTGTTCAAAAATAGATCAACATTTATTAAATTATT